>VYXD01013606.1:113834-129218 GCA_013397195.1 Hylia prasina
AAAAAACCCTTGCAAGAAGTATGAGAGGAGTTTGCTGGTTTGAATCAACACATAACCTCACAAATTACTATTTGTGAGGGTGCTGCTTGTGGTGCAATTTGATTTATCTTTCCTTTTAAGGGTAAAAATAAACATTTACTATTAGGTACCTAGGTCAGTACAATCTGTCACTCTCCACACAGTCTTCGTGGCCCTGCTGCACCAATCAGTTACAGTTCCTACCACTGAAACTTTGCTCCTAGAAACCTATATTATGTGGTCCTCTTGCTAAATGTTTTGAAAAAGAGGCAGAGGGTATTTTGTGGAGATTTGTTGTTGTTGTTGGTTGGGGCTTTTTTGGTTTGGTTGGTTGGTTGGTTCATTGGTTGGTTGGTTTTTTATGATGTATGTGCTTGGCTGCTCTGATTTATCTGTGGTGTGACATTTGGGGAACAGCCACAGTTCAGCTGTTAGCAGCTTTCTGCAACACTCACCACACTGTCCCTTTTGATGATACATGTTGCTAAATTTGACTGCAGATAAACCTAGAATGTTTAAAGAGCCTTTTTAGTGAGGGAAAGGCTCTGTAGTTTTAAGCAGAGGATGGATGAAGCTGCCAACAGCTTCATTCGTATTTATTTCATGTGAAGGAAAGCAGGCCTCCTTTTTTTCTGGCAGGTAAACTCCAGATTTCTTTGGCAAAAAGCATACCCCATGCATTTCCAGAGTATTCAGTGTTTTTTATCTACATATCTTTGTGGTTCTTTGAGGTGTCTCCAGAAGCTCTTTTGCCAAAAGTTGCAAAGCAAGGTTAGTTTTCTTGTTCTCAGAATGCCAACCATACATAAGAGGTGTTCATCCTATCTCAGGTCCTGCTCAGAGTCTATGCAAAACATGACATCAAAGATTCAGGTTGACTGCAGTAGTGCCCCAGATACAAAATCAGTGAAATGGAAAGGTGCATTTTTGCACACAGAGGATGAAAGAGCAACACTCCTTAGTTTTTCCTTAAATAGCTACAAAAACCCCAAAGAAAGAAATTTGCTAGACTTGCTTTCAGTACTGAGACCTGCTAAACAGAAATGTAAAACTATCCATTCATTTCAAAGTTGTCTGAAATTAGTTCTGTGTTGACAATTACATTTTGTAACTATTGAATTGTGTCACAGCAAAATAACTAATACATTTTTATGCAACATTCTATTGCATCACCTTTTCCTGAGCCGTTGCACTGACAAGAAACTTCTCTGAAATTTCTGTAATCATTCTTTCTATTTCTATGCAACAGGAAAATATGTAGAAGATTAGCTACACAGATGTGGTGAAACAAACAGCGATGTATTTAAGGGGAGCAAAAAGGAACACAGACACTTCAGTTATGAAACACAACCAGTACATTTCTGATGCTTTGTCCTGGACTTTGAGGACTCATGTATTTGAGTACTTCTGTCCTCTAGTACCAGCCTTTATAAGAACAGACCTTTAACCACATGTGTTCAATATAATGCAGATCACACCAGCTTCATTACATCTGTGGTAAGAGAATTTTCTGATTATCTGATAACAATTCTTCTTTCACACTTAAAAAACCACAATATGCTAATATAGCCTACATTTGCTTTCTGTACATTCAGGTGCAAGGGAAAGTCCTGGAAGAAGAGTCTGCAATATCACAGGACACTCTACTTAGACATGGTTTTGGGATTTTTTTGGTGGGGTTTTTATTGGGTTTTTTTGATTGCAATCTATTTTAGCAAAGTACATTGCTCGTTAAAGTGTTTCCAGATGTTTCCTTCATCCTTGCCCTTTAAGTATTCTATATTCTTTTTGGATTAGGACGGTAGAGGATGTGTGTTCAGGGTCAGTTCTGACATAACGAAGTCCACACAGCTGATTAGCACGCTTGCTGCTCTACACCCACGCTCTGCCAGTATCTGTCTGCTACATAACAGCCTGGAGTGCCTTGGAGCAGCAGGGAGCTGCCAGAGAAAAATCACCAGAGAGGCCCCATGGGTGGTCAAAAAGAAAAGATAACTTGAAAATTGGCAACTGAGAAGTACAGAGTAGTTCAAGATTGGACTAAATTCCAGTTTGCACCTAGCAGAAATTAAGGTTTATATGTAAAGGGACACACATCCTGCAGAGATAATTTCTGGAGTGTTTTAAAGCTTCCCAGTAAATGCAAACACTGAAATCTGCAACCTTTTATTCTACTGCTACAGTTTCAGTAGGTTTGAAAAGTGCAAATAGAGAAGACAACAAACTACATGCTTTCGCTTCTGATGCATGAAGTTAAAGTGAATACATTGGAAATAATCCATGATCTTACAAGCACACTCACAGTTCACATGAGAGGCGTCTTTTCTGTCAAATGTGCATATTCTGAGCTGAATCATCACCATAGTAAAGGTTTTATATCCCATTCTGTCAAGATACAAGGTGGAATGACTCAAGGAAGAACATTTCATTGTGGATTGCTCCACTAGCTGTGAGAAAAAAATTATCTGAATGCTGGTGATTCTAGTGAAAAATCTAAAACTCATTCAGGGAATGGATTGTTTGTGAATATTTTTATAGCAAAAAAAAATTCAGTGAGTTTTGAATAAAATAAGCAAAGAGTTCCCACATAAAGTAGTTCAATAGCTCTACTCTCGAACAAGTGCATTAAAAATTATTTGATAAGGCAAGGTATGTAGACACAACCTGAAAATATTTTTGACAACATTTCCCTTCCATTCATCCAGCTAATACAGTACCATCTGTCAGACATGAAAATTATACATGCTTTACATAGATACCTATAGAAGATGTGAGAATCTGCCCTTTAAATGTCTCTGCTTTTAACTCTTTCTTGAATCTACCAGTCGAGGAGTAGTGAAGTGACACATACAACCACAACAAAACCAAGACTAACATTAGTCATGGATGGAAAGTAGAAACTCATATCAGCTGAAAAGAGATGCTTGAACATTTTGAAGATTTTGTTGAACTCTGAAGAAAATGCCAGTGCAAAGTAGAAAACACTTTCTACTGCAGTCTAAGATTCCTGAATTTGAATGCTTTCAGATCTGAGTAACATAGTGACAGCCAAAAAGGAAAAAAATCTAGGCAAAAGAGAACTAGAAAGAATAAACAAGTCCATTTATAGAAAGACTACAAATCTTCAAGGCATTGACATTAAGATTCATGGCTTTCACCACCATGATGAAGAGAAATCTTTCAGTAAACAGGAAGTTTTAGTGAGCAGCAAGAATTTCAGTAGGGTCAGTATTATCTGTGAATTCATGTCAAATGCAGTCATTCATGTTAAAGAAATGGGAGATATCCTTTCATACTATCAGAGACATGGATTTTAGTGGTAGGATTCAAGTACCATAAAGGTCCTACAGCATTTTAATAGACTACAAACATCTGTTAATTTATTTTTTTTTTAATTAATCACTAACATTGCTTTAGCTCCTCAGATAACGAGGTTTTCAGGGACTAGACAGGAATCATTATGTGTAATGTGTGTCCTTGATGCTGAAGGCTTAGGGACATGTGAAGACAGAGGCACCCTGGTGTTAGCCATCTCACCTCACTCTGACCGCAGAGAGGATGAAGCAGGTCTAGTTGCCAGCTGCCTGTCTCCTCAGATATTAAACACTGACTGCTTCTGATACTTCTTCAGTCACCTGAACATACTCATTAAAACATGACTTCTGACAATCTGACAAAATTAGACTGCATCATGATCTACTTACACTGAGATGGCATACAAGTAAATCAAAATTTTGGCTTGTGGCATTCAAATCACTTCACATAGTGGCTCTTTTCTTTTCTTTTCTTTTTTGTTGTTTTTAAAACTGGTATTTAAAAACTCAAATATAAGTGATTTGCAAAAGTGCCACCAAATGAGACCTTGAGCCAACAAAAAGTCTCCTTAACTTGAAGTGCTATCTCTCCTTCATGCTTCCTGGAGACATACAGAAGCAGAGCTAGCTTTCCTATCCAAATACAAAATACTGAGTTCATAACAGGAATTTTTTTGTCTTCATGACAAGATAACAGCTGCAGCACTATTATAATGCTTTGTCACTTCAGTCACCAACTTCAGATTGCAAGGCCTTTCCTTTCTACCCTGCAGAAAATCTGTGTTTACTTCCACCCCCACTGTACTAAAAGCACAGAGAATGACAGCCAGAGTTTTCTAGATTCCCTTCTTAAAGGAGAGAAAGGTGGAGAAGAAAAGTGGTTCTCCACTCCCCCCAGAAAAATCCCTGAGCTGGCTTTGATTAAATTTTTTTCTCAAGTTCTTATGGTGCCATTTAAAACAATTCAGAGGGCCTTTTTTTTCCTTTTTTTTTTTTTCCTTTTTTTTTTTTTTTCTTTTAATACTGCTATACAAAGCAAATGGCTCTTAGATAGGGTGTGATAGAGCATTTCCAGAGGACTACCAAGTGCATCAGACAAGTTGGCACCTGACTTGAGGCCTGAGGGAAAGGAGTTCTGGTTGCTTTTTCATTCACCCATAGACACATGGGGTTGCATAACCGCAGCTCCATCTGGTGTTAAGAGACTGACTCATGCTGGCAGTGATTGTCAGAAATGGGTCCCCTCGAGCACTCTTTTTTTTTTTACTTGTNCCTCTTTTTTTTTTTACTTGTCACTTCAGAAAGGAGGAAATGTGGTTAACTAGTAATTTAGGCAGCATCAAGTACTTGACAAAGTGTCTCGAAAACCTTGTAAAAATTATTACAGTTGTTAGTATTGTCAGACTGTCCCCCACTAATAAGGTAAAGCATTAGCAAAGAAAATATATACCCCAAACAGTCTGGTGAAAGACACTCTGGTGAGGGGTACATTTTATGCAATAAAAACCTTCCTCAAAAATATTCCTTCTTCTCACACTCTTATTCCACAAGTCTCCATCACATTTCTAAGGCAAAGATGAAACAGTCAAGGACAACTGTATGCAAGCAGCTTGACTGAGTCTGAAAGGCACTGCTGAGCAGTAACAAACAACCTTGCGTCCCAGAATCCAGAGGGGATTGGCTGCGGTAGTTGCCAAGCGCTTTCCATGATATTTGACAAATCATGGCAGTCAGGTGAAGCCCCCAGAGACTGGGGAGATGGAAACCTGGTATCCATCTTTTGCAAGCAGTACTCTGGGAACTACTGACCCGTCAGCCTCCCCTCTGTGCCTGGGAAGATCATGGAACAGACCTTCTCAGAAGCTGTGCTAAGGAGGACAGGGAAGTGAATTGGGACAGCCAGGATGGCTTCACCAAGGGAAAGTCCTGACCAATCCAGTGGCTTTCTGTGATGCAGTCTGCATGAGACAAGGGAAGGGCTACAGATGTCGTTTATCTGGACTTCTGTTAAGTCTTGGACATGATCCTTCACCTCATCCTTCTCTCTAAATTGGGGGGGAGATGGTTTCAAAGAATGGATGAGAAGTTGGCTGGATGGTCACATCCAGAGGGTAGTGGTAACCAGCTCAGTGTCTGGGTGGATATCACTGACAGGTGGTGGCATCAGGGGTTGGGACCAGTGTTATTAAATTTTGTCATTAATTACATAGAGGGGTTGAGTACACCTTTTGCAAGTTTTCAGATGGCCCCAAGCTGAGTGGTGGTCTTGACACCCCCAAAGGACAGGGTGCCTTCCAGAAGGACCTCAACAAGCTTAAGAAGGAGGCCCATGTGAACCTCAGGAGGTTTAATGAGGCCAGGTGCAAGGTGCTGCCCCTGAGTCAGAGAAACTCTGGTATCAGCACAGGCTGGGGAATGAACTGATCAAGAGCAGCCTTGCCAAAAATGTCTCAGGGTACTGGTGGACAAAAAACTGGACCTGATCCATCAGTGTGCACTCACAGGGAGCCAACAGGAAAGATGGGGACATGGGGATAGACTTTTTTACTTTTTTATGGGGCCGGTTGTGATATGACAAGGGGTAATGGATTTAGACTAAAAGAAGGTTGATTCAGTGCAGATAGACAGAAAAAAAAATGTATGGTGAAATGGTGGAACAGGTTGTCCAGAAAGATGGAGAACGCCCAGCCACTGGGTCAGGGAATTCAAAGTCAAGGGTCATTCAAGGTCAGAATGAAAGGGGCTTGTGCTGGTTTGAAAGCAAAACCAGTGAGAGACTTCAAGTCAGAAGTACAATTTAATAAGAGCAAAAGAAAAGCAGTAAATTAAATTAAATTAAANTAAACTTCCAAGGGAGTTATCTATGAGTCACAGGGCAAGGCATTGATGGGCCATTAGCAGAAGATAAGGGAAACACTGCCCCACCTGGTTCCAACACCTCATGAAGATGGTGATAGAATACATACTTTGGACACATCTTACATTTTTAACATAAGACAGGGCTTTAAGCAACGTTATCTAGATTGAGAAGTCTCTGTCCTTTTTAGGAGAATTGGACAAGATGACCTTTAAAGCCTTTCTCAATCCAAACCATTCTATGATTCTATGATCAGGAGCAGTAGGACAGTCTCCTAAAACAGTCTAGTGTTTCAAAAACTTAACACAGTAGGAATGGTATGAAATTGAGGTGTTCATGTTGTAAAGAAACATGAACATGTCTGAATTCAAAGGAAAAAGTGCTTGAAAACATCAATATCCTAGTCATAATGTTTAACAATCAGAACAGGACCAATAGAATAGCAGCTAAATAAAAAAAAATTTTAAAAAATCAAAACTGTTATCAGATGGAGAGTTGATAAGCATGAACACACTGAAATTTGTGCAAGGCAATTTGGTAAAAATTAAGGACTATGTGCTACTTACTATTGCCTGTTGTCTCAACTTGTGGTGTGTATTTATTATTGTTGTACAACTCAAAATGGACCTTGAAGCAGACACCAAGGATGGCACTTGCTAGCATAAATTACACACTGCAGCCTCTGGATGTACCTACCTGTCCCTGAGTTGCTTTTTACCATCCATCTAACACAACTTCTCAGTGGTTTTGTCAGTGGAAGAAATGGGTTATGGGGCACTCACAATTCAGGCCAAGTAAGGAAGCTCAGACCACCTTCATCCGGTGTTTAATCTTGCCCAGCTGACTGCCTGAAGAAATATAAGAAGCAGTTTTACAATCCTTTCATTCAGAGGCAGACTTGTTGATCATCACAGGAAACAAGATGGTGAGCAACACAGCAGGAATGTCTTCAGGTGGATCCAGAGGCCTGCATTTGTGTTCCTGAAACCTCTCAGACTGCAGACAACTCACTGGAAGACTAACTTTGACAGCACGCAGGGTTGCATGGAAAGCTTTAATATTCTGAGTGGATTCTGCCACCACAGAAACAATTATGGGTCTTTTCAGTATTTTCAATGTTGGAAATAATCCAGGAAAATGGATTCTGTGTTTCTATGTTTCCTTCATGTTTCCTTCAACTCTCTCTTTCTCCCCACTTTTNCCCTTTTTTTTTTTTTTTTTTTTTTTTTTTAAGCAGGAACGGAGGTGGGGAGAGCGAGGAGGAGAGAGAGGGGGAAAGCACAAATAACTTTCTGTCTGATTCAGTATGAATTATGAATGTGCTTTATTCTAATTAAGTCTCTTCTTGAAGAAATCATCTAAAAAGCAGTAACATTTGTTTCACCAAAGAGGATAAATTCAAATGCTGGACACCTGGATGCAAAAGATCCATGCTACTTGTTTTCCTCACAAGATGCTAAACTGTCACCATTAAAAATGATCAAAGATCAGGTGTGCAGTTTTTCAACTGTTGCTTGTGGCTGCCATAGGATGGCTTCTCATCTTCAGTCTTTTAGGAAACCATTAGTCATCTCCATGCCTGAATGTCTTTAAATTTATAAAGAACAAGGTGCTTATGGGAAGAATTAAGACACAGAAGCACAATGCAATTGTGTAGTTCTGTCTCATTTTCAATTAATTTTGCATTATTTAATAATGTCTGTCTCTACTGATTTGTTTCAATTATTTTGATCATGAGAATCCATAAAAATATTTTTCTTGCTATTTTGGTCAGGAGACAGGCAACAACTCTTTTTTTTATTTTCCAATTTCAAAACTTGTTATTCTTTTGCAAGATGTTTTCTAACACAGGTATTTCTTCTGCAGCCACATAGTGGAAAAATCTCACTGCAACCAGCCGGTCAGTGTGAAAATAGCTTGGAAATAGTGTAGAACAAGGCAACAAGAAGGAATGCTCTTTAACAGTAACCTATACAACTGTAGCTCTATTTTCCTGATCAATAGCATTTCTTTTCAAAGTTGCAACATTTTCTGATTTCAGACAGCTTAGTGCTTCTTCCATTTTCTTAGCAAAGACTGGCTGAATGATTACTTCCTTTCACTGAGGAGAAATTAATCTGAATTGGTGCCATTCTCTTCTTCACTGGCTTTTTCAAAAATTGAGATTCTTCACTTTGACTTACTTAAAATCATTTCACTAGAAGGATAAATTGCTAAAGCTACTTTTGTGAAGTCTATATGATATATTATACTTCTTGTCTACAAAATTGATGTTTATTCTGCTGATTACGTCAGTTCTTCAAATGTGAGCTGGCTGGAAACCAACAGGATTTCTGCCCCCTTCCCCATCCCTGTCGTCACCTGCTTCCCCCCCTCCCCAATGCCAGTACCTTTGAAAATAGCCACTTTTTTTTTTTTGGACATGACAAGTCATTTCCAGACATATACTATGGTTAATAAAAAGTTCATTTCATTCTTCTTATTTTCCTGCTATGTAAGTTTTTTAAAGCAGTGCACACTTTGCAATTTTTATATCCTTATTTGTAAACAGTTTGAAGTATTTATAGCCAAAATGATGCTGCACTGCATTAAAGTTAAAAAAAAGTGTCATCTTTCTTTTAAGTTTGTAAAAACTTAAAAGAAAAAAAAACATTTTTCTACATACTTTGAAAATACATAACCCTAATACAGATATCAACACAGAATGCTTACTTTGAACATATTAAAATATACAAGTTAATCAAAAGCAAAAAGCTGAAATAAAAGCAAGTGGCTGGTATATTTATCACGGTGAATATTCAGGAACAGTAGCACTGATTTTTTAGAAGTCAAGAGAGCACTTGACACAGCACATTTTCAATCAGTATTCATAGGAAATATTTAATACTCTTGATCTAATGGATACAGAAAGATTATGGTGCTTCAGGCCCACTGAGCAAGAAAATAAGGCCTGCAATCACCAGGCTAGCAAGTCCACATTTGAAGCATGAAAAAATTAATGAAGAGTCAGGGTAAAAAAGGGATGCCAGAAAAGATAGAAGCATAGATTTTAAACAAGTGTTGAAAGTCATCGCAATAATATTAAACACACATAAGCAGTGTTCCAGACAAATCCTGGATTGCTGAATCAACTAATTTTAAGTGAGTTATTTTATAATACGGCAGAAAAGTCACAATTTACATAAAATCACTAGTAATACATGTAAACTAAACTAGAGAGACAGAAGAAATTTCCATTTAAACTATAAAATATTTAGGAATGAAAGGGTCATTAACCTGCATATGTTATTTTACATTAACAAGGCTAACTTTGCTACTGCAGGAGTCTCAATGAAATGAGAAATGCTGGCCCTTTCTTCCCACCTTACCAGACTGACTATAATACATTGTTGCATAAATATAATTACATTAAATACATACCAATGCTACCTCCTACCAGCACTTTACTACCTTACCTACCTTGGTTTTATCCCATGTGCCTTATGGTCCATTGCATGGAAGTACAACAGCCACTATTGCAACACTCTGTAATTGCTTTCATCTATTACAGGTTGGCTGTCAAAAGAATGTCCAACAGATTTCAGTGAGCTGACATCAGGTTGAAGGCCCTACATGATGAACTTTGATTATATTACTTAAGTAGCGTCCCTCAGAGTTTTCATGGAATCATAGAATCCTTTAGGTTGGAAATGTCATCTGCAATCATCTAAACTTTGACTTATCGCCACCATGTCAATTAAACCAGGGCACTAAGTGCCACATCCAGTCATTGCTTGAACACCTCCATGGATGGCAAGTCCACCACCTCCCTGAGCAGCACCTTCCAATGCTTAACAACTCTTTCTGTGAAGAAATTCTTCTTCATGTCCAACCTGAACTTCCCCTGGTGCAGTTTGAGGCAATTTCCTCTTGTCCTGTCACTGGTTTCCTGGGAGGAGAGACCAACCCCACCTGGACACAGCCTCCTTTCAGGTACTTGTAGGGAGCAATAATGTCTCCCCTGAGCCTCCTTTTCTCCAGCATAAACACACCCCCTCAGCTGCTCCTCACAAGAGCTGCAGCTGCTCCAGACCCTTCCCCAGCTCCATTGCCCTTCTCTGGACTCACTGCAGCCCCTCAGTGTCTTTCCTGCAGTCAGGGCCCAGCAATGGACACAGCACTCGAGGTGTGGCCTCAGCAGTGCCCAGCACAGGGGGACAATCCCTGCCCTGCTCCTGCTGGCCACACCATTGCTGATCCAGGCCAGGATGCCCTTGGCCTTCTTGGCCACCTGGGCACAGCCTGGCTCATGTTCAGTCCCTGTCACCAGCACCCCCAGGTCCTCTTCCACGGGGCAGCTTTCCAGCCACTCTGTCCCCACCCTATGGCTCTGCCTGGAGTTGTTGGGACTGAAGTGAAGCACCCATCACTTGGCTTGTTGAACTTCATACCCTTGATCTCAGTCTCAGCAGTGTCAGCAGATGATTCAGCAGATGAATAGACTACTAGAATTTCCTTCTTAACCTTTGGTTAGAGCATTAAGTCAAAAACTGAATGTACATGAGGAGAAATAATGAATAATCATATGTTCTCCCCTTTTACTGTGAATACTTTTGCCTTTTCTAGAGGGAGAAAAATAAGGTGAACCTGCAGGCACTAGAAACCATTGGAGGACTTCTTGTTCCTCTGCTACCAATTACTATGGAAAAATAAAAGTATGGTCTTTATTCTTAAAGTCAGGCAAGAATTACCAGCACAAAATCATACGAATGTCTACTTAGAGTGTGTGATAAGAAAGTAACTTCACTTAAGTAGCTTCTCTATGGCAAGGCATACATAAAATAGAGTCAGTAAACAACAGTAATTATTGTCACCACTTAAGGAGAAAAGAATTTGATGCTACTTACCAAGTGTTGTTTCACAGTACAGAAATACTTTAGCTTAGAAATACATGCTTAAAACTTGTCTCCTATTTGAATGGTTCTCACACAAATAGGCTTGCTAGTCATTTGGGAGGTTTCCTCCTGGTTTCTTCAGTTACTGAGCCTGCTGGCACAGAAACCCTTCCTCCAGCCAGGAGCAAACTGGGACAGAGCCTGCATCTGCAGCAGGAAGTCATCATCACAAACCACAGCCACATGCAAGCTCCTTATTCTCCCCTAGGAAATCTATGCCCTAGAGCTGACTTGTTTGTTTGACGTATGTCAGGTTAGATAAGAGGAACATCAGTAGACTTAACCCTCCAGTGCTGAGGACTGGACTAAAAATTCAGAGCTGCTTTACCATGACATTAGCTAGCAGCTGCCTGAAGAAGGCTGTCATATTCTTATGGGGGAGAAATTAAACAAGAGTCTCAGAAAATAAGCCATTATTTTCATTTAGCTTAACCATCCTTCAGAAGTACAATAGAAATTATTTCCTTTAAATAGCAATTTAGTAAAAGTGTGTAAATATCATAAATACTAAAACAGTTTAGACATAAAAAGTGATAGCAAGTCAGCTAAAAACAAATCAACGTTGTATGTTACTATGTATTAATAAGCTCATTGTACTCCTACGTCTTTATTCCTTGTGCTATTATATTGTCATTCTGTTTTGGGGAGAAGTGGGGTGTTAGGTTTTTTGCAGAATTAGGTGGATAAATGGTCACATAATAAAAAAAAATTGTTATATGCCACTTAGCTTTAGGGTCTAAGTCTGCATAGTTTTTCACATCTCTTATACTATCAAATAAAAGCTGTTTGGTGGCCTCTGGGAAATGTGTGGAATACCTTAATCCAGTTCATCATCCTCTGGTTTTATAGTTGACACAAAGTAGCTAGCAGGCAAAAAGGCTGACTTGTTTTCATTCAAGACCACTGAAGGCAAAGGACTGAACAGAACTATAAATCTCTTTAAAATCTGTTCTTTGTCAAAGACTGGGGATGGAGGGTGGGGATAAGGGAGACAGAGTGTGTTTATGTGTGTTCGTGGTGAGGCTTGGAAGTGACGTAAAAAAAAAAGAGATAACTTGGAAACTAGACCCTAAAGTTTACATTTCCTTATGAGTTTAGCCATCTGAATTCTTTAAGCTAAAGGTGATCATCAAAATCCCCAAAGCTTACATATTCCATGCTGTTTGTCCAGACAAACCCAGAAGCTACAAAGATAAAGAAGGTTATATGAAAAATAGGAGCATACACAGGTTGCTACATGCATGGATTTTGAAACCAGTTTTTTAGCTAGCTACTAATAAATTCATAAGGAAAAAAACAGACCTGTAGGTATTCATTACAAGGACTTCTGCCCTTAGCAAGAATTTTATTGATTTTCAAGTAAATATGCCCACAAAGCCGATATTATAGGAACTGTTTTAGGACACATGGAAAACAATTACACAGTTCCACTGATGAAGTGCTGCAGGCATATTGCTATGGCAGCATATCTCAGAAATTGCTGTTATCATACCTGTTTGGAACACAGATATTTTCTTCAAGCTGTTAACCCAAGTGTATCTTAGCTGTTTTCTAGCAAGTTTTGGGAAGAAATATGTATAATAAGTCTCAAAACTCTACACATTAAATTGTATTCTAAATACAAGTGCAGAAAAAAGTAGCATGAGAATACATATTAGAAAATAAACAGCATGAAATTCTATATTTTAGTAAGTATAGTATAACAAATCACGTTACTTTCATCCATCAGAAATAAAGACCTTGTTGCTCATACTGCATTAAAAATTTTAATTACGTGAAGCAACTGGGAAGTTATTCTGCAACCCAGAAAACACTAAAACATATTTTACTCTTAAAAATATTTGTTGTTCATTTTATTGGAAAATCTTCTATTCTCCGGAAGATAGTATCTTACTGAAACACATTATGAAGTGAAAGGATATTCACAACATATTAAAGATTAGTTAATTTTGCCTGCAAAGCAACAGTCCTTTATTCATCAAGAGGTGGGGACAGTTTTATATTTAGAATTGGAAAAATCTACTCATTTATGATTTTCCTTGTTTGGCCTTTTCTGGAATGAACCCAAGACAAATCAGTTATTTGGAATGCAAACTCCTAGCTTAATTTGCAATGCATATCTGTATAGAATCTGTGAGTCAATGTCAGAGAAAGCATTGTTCTGTACATGCACTCTTGTACTCCTCTGTAAACACCCATTTCAGGCCACTGTCAATTATAGGATACACCAGGCAGCAGAGTTTTAGGGTGACTGAGACTTTTACGGTTTACAGGTAGCATCGCTGACACAGGAGAAAAGATGGAAAGGACAAATGAGTAAAAAGCAATATAAGAAGGAAACAGCAAGGAAAAAAAATTAATATTGATAATTTTTATTCCTGGAGTTCTTCATCGATTCCACAAAATCACCTTTTGTAATCAGCTGAACTACTAAAAACTGAACACACACTTGCACCACTAAAATTGGAGAACATTTAAGAAAGATTTTCCCTCCTCCAGAAGTTGACATTATCCTTACCTAAGTGAAACTTTATAAAATACTTCAAGTTTGAAGCTGAAATTTTTCTACTCTGTCACAAATAAATTCTATAATTTCAAACTAAGAGGATAAACAGAGAGTTTAAAAATATAACTTCACTATCTTTATCTAGATTAGCTTCCCTTATATTACATTCGCTCAACAGCAAACAAAGTACGTTATATAGAATTATGTTTGGGTTTTTGCTTACTCCTTTGTCACCCATGAAATTATGCTATCAAATGTCGTTGCACATCATTCTTCATCAAATGCAGGAATGATGAAAGAGAGGTCCAAAAAATGCATGTTCAAGTGCAGATACCTCTAGGAATATTTGGATTAGTCCATATTAGCCCACATATCCATATGTGCATATCTTGTGGCTCTTACATTTAAATCTCTGATCCTTCACAACCATTCACACTAGAACAGAAGTATCTGGCGTAATCTTTAATGACTGAGAAGGACCTAATAGAGAATTTCCACATGTCATAGGTACTCATGTTCCTGTGCCTATTGACCCTCAGGACCACGCCAGGAAGAATGGGAAATACAAGTGCATTGAGACAAGGCAGATAAATAGAAGAAAATCAGATGCCCAGCAAGGAGCTCAGGAGCCATTCAGTATTGCAGCATGCTTATGTCAACTCTGAAGTACTGAAAACACAAGAAGGTAGCCACCACAGCTGAGAGAATCCTTAGCCTACATGTTCTGCATTCAACTGTCTTGGGTTGCAATATATTTCCAAAAGCATGTATTCTATTCCCAATCTGTTGAAACCAGCTGAAGAGTGTTTGTTCTTTTAACTCCAGGGGGGAGGGGGCAGATGCCCTTTGTTAATAGGCCAGCTGTTAAAACCAGGTGAAGCAATGTTCCTTATCTCTTCCACAGCCCATCCTCCCTCCAGGGGGATATCTTCTGTTAATGGGCCATTAAGGCTCACCACGTGACTGATAACATTACATCATCCCATTGTGAGATGTTCCACCCACGGGGAGGAGCCAAGCATTCCTACCTGGATAAAAACTAAAATTCATCACAGCAGGACCCTGTTTTCTGCTGGATTCCCAGAAGAGAGACTGAACCCATCTCACCACCAGTGGACCCTCCTACAGTATCATCTCTACTCCAGCAGAACCACATCTGTCACTCCAGGAGGATTTATTTGGACTGCTTCCAACACCCTGACCATGGTGTCAGGTTGTATTCTGACTCTGTCAATGCTTCTAGGATTGTTAGTTTGTTTCTTTGTTTGTTTGTTTACTACATTTGTATTTTTAATACTCCTAATAAAAGCAGTTATTCTTATTCCCAAATATTTTGCCTGAAGGTTCTTAATTGCAAAATTATAATAATTTGGGGGGGTGGGGTGTGTTACATTCTCTATTCCAAGGGAAGCTCCAGCGTTCCATGGCAGACGCCTGTCTTTTCCAAACCAAGACATCAACCTAATGGTTTTTTTGCAACCTGATAGTGCTAATTGTTGGTTGATTAACAACTTTATAGCTTATTTCTCCTCTACTTCTTAAACAGAGTTCCCTGGACCTATTACCATTCTGAGGTTCCAAAGCAGAACAATATGTCTTAAAGAAGAATAACAGGGACAAACTGTTCCATGAAAATGAGATTAGATGTATGAAAACAGAGTAGTAAAAAAACTACCTCCACAATTTCTTCAGTTGAACTGAATCTGAAAAATAGTGATAATTTAACATCAGGGAAAAAAAAAAAAAAGCTTTTCA
>VYXD01013606.1:129327-149969 GCA_013397195.1 Hylia prasina
GTGAAAATTTAAAAACAGGGAAAAAAAAAAAAAAGCTTTTCATGCTGATCTAGTAATCTTAAGAGTGATAATTCTAATAATAATCTTAGGAGTGATAATTCAAATCAATTTTACCAAGAATTCAGCATGAAGTAGCAGAGTTCTGTGCTGACAGATCCTGGTTAGTAACTTCAATGTAATATAGAGGTGACAGCTAGAAACCCAGCACTAAAGGTATGGAGTTGTTATATTAAGCAATTTTATTTATTCTTTTAAACTTTTAACTTTAATGACTCTGAATCTGCATCTGATTCTGTCAAGCTGAGCAGTTGATGATAACCTGCGTGGGACAGACTTGCCCCAGACTATCTTCCACGTTCTTCTCTCAAAATCCAATATACACCAGCACCTTAGAAGCTCAAATATTTAATGAAATCTGAGCCGAGACTTCAGGGAAATAAATAATTCCTCTGGCAGTTCAATAGCTTCTATCTTCTCTTATAGAAAACACATATGCCTTCCCCACACACATGATCTTGTTTGAATATCTCTTGTGCACCCACTTTTCAGTGTGAACTGATACTGATATCCATTTCTACGAAGAGTGTAATGAAAGCAATACAGTTTAAAATCATCCATCCAGCTAAAATATTTTTAACAAAATAAATAAAGATTAATGAATCCATCTTTCCAGCAAAAATTTTCAGCAGTTTTTGCATTTAAAAGACATCCCAATTTTAGAAAAGTATCAGAGTAACTTTACCTTGTAAATAAAATAAAATACTAAATAAATAAATTATTATTATTTTTAAAATTCCCAGAAATAAGCAATGGGAATTTGATTTGAAGTTTCTCTCCTCTGATTCAGAATAGCTGACTTACAGCCTTTATGACATCTTAAGTGATAAAAGTTCTCAGTGAAAGGCAGGAAGTAAAGACTATTCATGAAACACAGTAAAAATCCACTAATGTACATGTTGACATTTTTCATGGTACATTTCAGACCGCACAGTGATTTTACCTAGAAATACATGTTGTTCTACTAATGAAAACAATTACTATATATAAGGACAAAAAATGCAATCCTTACCAAGCTAAATTCAAAAGTAAACAGGATTCTGTACATTCTCTGAGTATATATATCAAAGCCACGGCACATCAACCAGTGGAACTGACTACAGTTATGCTTTCACTGTTCTATGATTTCTTCTATATTTTTAAAACAAATTAATCTGAACATTATTTCACTCTACTAATTCAACATTCTTAATGGATGACATTTTCAATTTATAAATTAAATTCTTTAATTTTCAGATCTCTAATGAAGTTGCACTCTGAAGTGTCTTTCTGGCCTCACATTACAAAGTTTTACCACAAAAGAATATTACCTTGGAAAGAAATATCACAAACTTTTATCCTTCCCATACTTGCACTGAGCTAAAAAGGAATTTCTCCAAAGGCCCGTATTGTCATATCAAACTGCTGGCATTTCATATTCAAATAATGAGCACAGGATTTTTATATTCAACCCAAATGGTACTTCAGTGGGCAAAGGTCTTAATCCTAACCAGTGCAAGTTGAACGTTAACTTCAGTTCAAGCAGTTGTGTCTAGCACACAAGATTCATTAATAATACAGCAAAAATATGTGAATGAAATTTTTATTAATCCGTATGCTACCTGAGTTTTACAAATATTCTGTCCTCCTTGCTACAAAATCATCACAGTGCTATGTCCAGATAGATGGTAGGAAGAAGGGAGACAGATATAGGTTTTAAAATAACTTTTGTCTCTAGAATTCCTTTGGAAAAAACTCTTTTTTATATATATGATTGATTATTTTTATCCACTTTCTCTTCCATCAATGACAACCCTTGCAAATGTTCCTTCTTTCACAAATTAAAAACAAAACAAAACAAAACAACAACAAAACAACAACAAAAAAGCCACAAAGAAACAAACCAGCAGGTCTCTGTCTTTGAATGTTAATAATGTGAAGACAATAGTCATAGATGACACTGGGGTAAAAGGAAAAATTAGCTGAAAGTTAATTAATACAACAGTAGAGCTTATGCAAGGCAACATTAAGTAGCGGCAATGCTCGATGTTCACTGTTGAATGCAAATAAATGAATTTGAATAAGATTCCCTGGAAGAGATACAACAAGTGGAGACTGTCATATTACTATATGTGTTACAGTTAACAATAGTCTTAAATATTCATTTCTTCTGTAGTCTTAAACTCAACTTCCAACTTCCAGAGAGTCTTAGCTCACTGAGCATTCAAAAGTGCCATAAAACAGCTCGTGCATATGGCAGAAATTGTAGGTAAAGGGTTTGAGAGAAAAATATCCTATCCCAAGTCATCATGGTAACCAAAAAAGCAAAGAATAAAGCTATGCCTGGTTGAGAAATGGGACTATTCCCAACGTTTCTAATGTAACAAAGTAATTTTTTATTCAAATGTAAGCCTTTTTTTCTCTCTCTCTGGAAAATAAAAGGGGAAAAAGAGCTAGGGAAGAAGGTAGTGTCATATAAACATACAATATAAGGGGGTGGGGAGATATTTTATTTAATATTAGTTATACATTCAACAGCAAGTCCAACTTTTTCCTTTTCAGTAGGTGAGTCTCAAAACTCACCTTTGCTGCTGCCACTGTTGTACCAGCTTTATAAAGGATGAGTGGGCAGATTGATTACCGTGCTATCCACAGGCAGGGTACATGGAGCTTAGATCAAAGCCAAATTTAAGATAGTGATACAAGTATCCAAGAAAATGGGTGAGGGATTGAAGTGATAAATAAGTTTCTAACAGTTCAAAAAATAATTAAAAATTACAGCTCAGATTGGAGAAAGTTTTTCAAAGACATCCACAGTAAACAGCCACAGATTTTAGTCCAGGGAATCTCACTTAGAGCACTTCCAGCCCTGCATAATGGAAGAGCCCATATTAACTTTCTGTCAGCATGACCCCACACAGAGAAAAATACTTAGGAGCAGAAGTAAAGAAGCAGTAAATATTTACGAAGAAATTGAAATAATAATAATTGATAATAATATGTTGTAAGTATTGTTATGGAATCCAAAGTCTTTTGATTTCTATAGCGCCTCCAGAATGATTGTGACATTTATCTTACAAAAGTCCATTAATTCTGATTGATTTAAGGAAGTTATTGCAATACTGAATACCAATCACAAGATATACACAATTTTTCTATCTAGGGTTAAATAACAAAGACAGCAAAATTTCTATAAGATGGAGATATGGGATACTCATTCCTAATGGCCCCTGGGATGGCCCCAACACAGAAAAGTCAAAAATCTGTGATCTATAGAACCAGGTTTGTTCTGTCTTGCCTGTAAGGACAGAGACAGAAAGAGGAGTGCAGTAGAATTTTCCTGAAGGGACTGAAGTCTACCCATAAAAAAATAGAAAATGGACCCAGGAAAATGGAGGGGGAAAAAATGAAATTCCAGAGACTGAGGAGGTCAAAGAATGTTATGATTTAGAAATGTTCCACACACCATGAAAGACCTGAAATTTTGAAAGGACCTGATTTAAAGTCCAAGTGGTACACAGAAATTTGAACCAAATTTCTATATCTATAAGAAATGTCAGACATACATGTCATTGATTTATCGGGTCTAAAATGAAGCTAAAATATTTTAAATGAATCACTCTATTTCAGTGCAAAGTCTTTATTTTATTTAACAGTCTACTGCTCCTGAAAAAACACAAAGCAGAACAGTCTCAGTGGGATCACCTGTCCTCACAGAGGCACATTTCAGGAGCTGCACAATGCTCACTGACACTGGTCCCACTGCAGTAAGGGATGTAACAGATTACACCGAGAGAGGACAAGGGGTAAGTGGCCACTTCACAGCTGCGGGGCAGATCCAAAATCCGAAGGAGTTCAAAACTCCAGGCATGCAGCTTGCAGACCTAATTGCAGCCTGTCAAACCACCACTGGGAGTTTTTGAGCAGAACGGCAAGAGAGCACAAACCCTGTTTTAATTTCAACATGGTCTGACTGACAGCACGTGGGCCAACCCACCCCGCTGAAAAATTATCATTCAGCTCAGTCTTTTCTCTGATCAGGAAGGAAGAACTGATGCTCAGTACCGTGTGTTACCACCAGCCAATTAACCACTCCCTACACATGGCTGCCTGCTCAGAAGCCAAACAGCCTGACACAGAGTAGTGGAAGAAGAAAGTTAAAGATTCTCCGTGTCACTGTGGCAGGCAGTATGTGGAAACTGGAGAGCAGAAAACCAGTGATTCCATTGCTTTCCCCTGCCAATCCTGCACAAGACACTGGAAGGTGACACTGGAAAGGTGAGACTGGAAGGTGACACTGGAAATTAATCCTTATAAAATATTTTGGAAACGGGAAGGGACTTTTTTCCTTTGTTTTACTTTTTAAATGACTCAGGAAACAGTGCCAGCCCTGCCAAGTGTCTCTTAACACTTTTTTGGGAAAAAAATCATTAAGAGGAAAATGAAAACAGATGAAATGCAAGGAAATCGTGCTTATTCTGCTTTGACAAATTAGAGATGTGGCAAGGGCTTGACAAAATCACCACTACTTATCAAGCTGATATCAGGCTTGCACTGGAAATTGCAGTATTTCTTCTACAGAAAAAAAAAAAAAAAATTGGATGAGAACTGTTTTAATGCTTCCTGAGCTCAAACCAGACTTTTCTGCTGCTGAAAGCCCCTTGTAATGCCTGGGAAATTTGTCATTTGGCCTGAGAACAAGCATATGGTAGTGAATAAATTGTGCTAACATTCCCTTTTTGCCCAAAATGTAATAGAAAATGACCTTGAGTCATAAAAAATAGCTATGAAGATCACGCACGTAAACCTATCTGGTTGAATTACCTGGACCTCTGCTAATGCTGTTGCATCCTACCCAGGGCTTATCATGTGCAAAACAGGTTTTGTATTCGATTTGGAACTTTCTGCAAGAAAGTTTCCATATAGAATGAAATAGGCAAATAGGCATCTGAAAGCTTCCAAATTTGGTGGTGTTATTATCCACCCACCAAGTAAAATTGCTAACAAAAGAAAAGAAAATATATAATACTTAGCAACATCCTAGACAGTTTCCATAATTTTACATATCACGGGATGAATCTGGCTTTGTGAATTACTGTTGTCATGGCAGCAGTGTCACGGTCCCAAAGGGAAATAAATCCTCCTAACAAGTTGTGACAAACCAGCATAACAAAGAACAAAATGACTTCAATCTTGCTCAAGGATTATTGATTTATTATTTGAAACTCAGAATTGGTTACTGAAAAATCACTACTCTCTCTTTTTTGGGAGTCTTCAAGAGCAAAATAGCAGAGAACTAAGATTTTTCTTTACTGGAGATTTTCTTTTGTATTTCCATACAGCATAAAATTCAATCTTAAAAAGAAAAAGGAAAAAAAAAGGCTAAAAATAAGCATTTTGTTTATTTAGCTCTGGTTGATTTGAACAAGCACAACATATTCTGGAAGAACTGGCAAGAGGCAAAACATTTCTTTTAAAACTGTCCAATATTAAATTGAATTTCTCATTTATTGCCAGTAGAAGATCTGTTTGCAGAAGGAGGTGGGTAAGACAAAGCTTGCAACAGATGTGTTTTTACATGAAAAACTGATCTGTATGATTCTGACCCAAACAAAAAACATGTCTGATTCAAGAAATTCTGCCTCTATTTCAGCATAGGGACATCTTGGAGTGTGCTGGAAGTTAGAACATTACAGGGAAGCCTTATCTGTGCTTGCTTTAGTTCTACATCCTTCTCAGACACCCTTCCACCAAAACTGAGGTGGGAAACTAAGATTCATATTTCAGGAATTTTCCTTTTTCCAGCAATTACCTCCATATGCACAGCCACAAAAATGCAAGACATAGTCCAAAGGTGATCAAAAGAGACTTCAAGGACTGGGACAGTTTTTGAGGGAATCAAAACCTCAGGTTATTCCTGTTTCTGTTCTTCCAGGTGCAGGTGACAACATAGACAGAAAACAGGTGGACTCAGTCTACACATACATGACCTTGTGACCAGTGTAACCACCAAAATTTGGTGTTCTTTGATAATGCGATGGCCTACATGGCGCCAGACTTGCTGAGTTCAGAAAGGATTCACCTGCCTCAAAAGGGAAATATCATCTTTGGCCAAGACTTGTTTCTAGAGCTTTAAATGAGATATCATGGGAGAGGAGGATATCATCAGGTTTAACAGTGATGAGGCATGGGATGACAGGCCATTCACTCACACCAGTGAGCCAGAGACAGCAAGAGATGTCTAGAGTCTGGAGAGGTTATGCAGGTCAGAGGAAAACACCTGAAGGACAGCACCAAGGAATTCCAGATACTCCAGACAGAAAGTCATAATGCACTCAGCCTGGGGAATAACCAGGAGGAACTAGAGACTTGCACATGCCTTCAGGGCTCTGGTCTTATTGGCATCACAGAAACTCATGGAGTGTCAGAATGGAAAGGTATGAGCTCTTTAGGAGGGACAGGCAGGGGAGATGAGAAGGTGGTGATACCCGCTATGATAACAGAGTGCATGGAACTCCAGCTGGGGATGGATGAGGAGCCGGATGAGAGTTTTTGTGTCAGGATTAAAGGGAGAGTAGAGACAAGTGATTCCATAGTAGGTCTCTGAGGCTGCCTGAACTGAAGGATCAAGCTGATGAAGTCTTCGACACATAGAGAGGAGTGGCCTCATACTCGTATGTCCTGGTTCTCATGGAGAATTTCAACCACCCCAATATCTGCTGGAGGGGCAACACAGCCAGGCATAGACAATCCAAGGGGTTCTTGGAACATGTTGATAACAATTTCCTCCCCCAAGTGATAGAGGAGTCAATGAGAAGAGGTGTTGGGCTGGACATTTTTGTAACCAGCAAGGAGGGACTGGTGGGGAAGGTGAATCTCAAGCAAAGCCTGGACTGGGGTGACCATGAAATGGTGGAGTTTGGGATCCAAGCAGATACCTGTCTTCTAAATCAAGACAGATCCTTAGGGCAGTGAGGAGGGCACACAGAGAGCTCATTATCCTGGACTCCAGGAGAGCAGACTTTAGTCTCTCCAAGGTCACTTTGGTCTCTTCTATTTCCTATTAGAGTGCCATGGAATAGTGTCCTGAAAGAAAGAGGAGCCCAAGAGAGATAGATAGTCAAGGATTTTTTCCTCCAGCCTCAGGAACAATGCATCCCTTTAGGAAGGGCATTGAGATGCTCGAACGCATCCAGAGGAGGCAACAAGGCTGGGGAGGGGCTTGGAGCACGAGTCCTGTGAGGAATGACTGAGGGAGCTGAGGTTGTTTGGCCTGGAGAAAAGGAGACTCAGGGGTGACCTTATCACTCCCTACAGCTCCCTGAAAGGTGGCTGTAGTCAGGTGGGGCTGGTCTCTTTCTCCAGGCATCAACTGACAGAACAAGAGGACACAGTCTCAAGCTGCACCAAGGGATATTGGGAAAAAGTTTTCTACAGAAAGGGTGATAAAGTACTGGAATGGAGGTGGTGGAGTCACCATCCCTGGATGTGTTTAAAAAAAAGACTGGCCAGTACTATGGTTTAGTTGAAGTGTTAGGGTATGTGTTGAACTCGATGATCTTGAAGGTCTCTTCCAACCTAGAAATTCTGTGATTCTGTGATTCTGTGATTCTATAAAGTGGAAATCAGGGAATAAGTCCAGGAAGCCTACATGGATGAGCAAGGAACTCCTGGACAAACAGGAGGGAAAGGTAGGGACCTTTCCTGAAAGACGGGGCAGGTATCCTGGGACAAATACAGAAAAATAGCCCCAATATCAGAAAGATTGTTAGGAAAGCTAAAGCACTGGCAGAAGTAAGCCTGGCCAAGGATATCAAGAGTAACAAAAAGAGTTTCTTTGGGTGTATCAATGATAAAAGAAAGACTCAGGAAAATGTGATCCTCTGGTATGGTATGGGAGACTGGGTACGCAGGGCATGGAGAATACCAAGGTAGTCCATGATTTTTTGCTTCAGTGTTTTACCAGCTAGTGTTCCAGCCACACTGCTCAAGTTGCAGAAGTTGAAATCGGGGACTGGAAGATGAAGAACATCTAAGGAACCTGAAAGTAAATGAGTGCAAGAAGATATATGTGTGGGTCCTGATGGAACTGGCTGAAGAAGAGGCAGAGCTACTCTCTGTCATACTTAAGAAGTCATGGCAGCTTGGTGAAGTTCCCATGGACTGGAAAAGGGGAAACATAACCCCCATTTTTACAAGGAGACATAAGGAGGACTCAGGGCCAGACAGTCTCACCTCAGTGAGATCAGATCTTTCTGGAAACTACACTAAGGTGCATGGGGAATAATGAAATTAGTAATGATAACCAACATGATTTAACTGACGGCAAATCATGCCTGACAAAAATGGCTTTCTGTGATGGGGTTACAGCAGTAGTGGATGAGGGAAGTGCAACAAATGTCATCTACCCAGACTTGTGAAAGCATTTGACACTGTTCTGCATGACATCATTGCCTTTAAATTAAAGAAACACAGATTTGAGGGGTGGATGAAAAGTTGGGTGGATGGTCACACTCAGAGAGTTGCAGTCAACAGCTCTCTGTCCAGCTGGAAACCAGTGACATGTATCATTCACCAGGGATCAGTATTGGGACCAGCTTTTTTCAACATCTCTGCCAGCAATATGGACAGTGGGATTAAGTTCAACCTCAGCAAATTGCCAATGACAGCAGACTGTGAGGTGCAATTGACACATTGGAGGGAAGGGATCCCATCCAAAGGGACCTTGACAGGCTTGAGAGATGAGACTGTGCAAACCTCATAAAGTTTAACAAGGGCAAGTTTGAGATCCTGCTCCTGGGTTGGGGCAGTCCCAAGCACAAATGGGTTGAGACTCTGCCTGGCAACACAGACTTGGTGTTTGATGATGAAAAGCTCAGTGTGAGTGGACAGTGTGCACTTGCAGCCCAGGAACACAACTGCATCCTGGGCTGCATCAAAAACAGCATGGCCAGCAGGGCAAGGGAGGGAATTCTCCCCCTCTATTCTGTTCTGGTGAGACCCCACCCAGAGTGCTGTGTCCAGCTTTGGGGTCCCCCACACAAGAGAGACATGGGCCTGTTGGAATGACAGAAGAGGAGAGCCACTCAGTTCATCACAGGGCTGAAGCACATTCCCTGTGTAAGGCTGAGAGACTTGGGGTTGTTCACACTGAGGAAGAGAAGGCTTCAGGGAGACCTTTATAGCACCTTCCAGTATTTAAACAGGGCTTACAAAAAGACTGGAGAAAGGTGTGTAGGGGTAGGATACAGGAGAAGCTGAGGGAGGGTAGGATTCTTAGCTATAAGGATATTGAGGTACTGGAACAGGCTGTCCAGAAAGGCAGGGGACTCCCTGTCCCTGGAGGTGTTCAAGACTGGGCAGAATGAGGCTCTAAGTAGCCTGATCTCATGGAATGTTCCCAGACCATGGGTTTTGGAGCTAGATGATCTTAAGGTGTCTTCCAACCCAAAACATTTTATGATCCTATGATACAGAGAAAGAGGGGCATTTGACCTTTGCCACTACTGATATTTGAACAAAGTTCCAGTTTGAATTGCTTGCTGAAGTTATACTTTATTTCTCTAGATTAGCCCATCTGGGGTGAATAAGACTTCTCTTCTAAATGGCCTTCTGTGGTGCACATAAACCTCTCTGACACTGACATGCTAAATTAAGGAACGGTCATCTCAAGGTAGAGGTCATGTAAAGATGTAATCTAATAACTGGAAACACAATAACTCAAACATCCAGGAAAACCTGGTTTAATATGGAATTGCTTCAATATTAAAGACTTAGATTATTCTAAAGCTGAAACAGAATATCCTCAAATAATAAATATGTTGAATATTGAAATTACCTCTATGGTGAAAAGCCTTCATTTTCCCAATTGCACACCTAATTTAATTTACTTTGATGATCTCTTATTCCCCTCAAAAGCCATGCTGACTACCAAAATTTTATTTCTTTTGGCAATAAAGAAAAGTTAATTCCATTATAGCTGAGGTTGAATATAATTATTTTTAAATTAATTGCATATTATTCCAAATTGAAAAAGTAATTAGCAGTGATAAAATAATAATATTATGCTTGTAAAGATATCAAAACAATTCTTTTTTTCTAATTCATTGATTCACAACTATACAGGAACCTTTTATTCACTGCCCTTGGGTAATGCCTAATAATACCTAAGATAATTCTTGCAACATCACACCACTAGTCTGGCAGGTCTTCTGGTTAAGGTTAAGGTTAAAGAAAGTCTATCTACATCAGACAGAGATGTCCTGTGATGATCTCCTCCTGCTCATTCCCAGCTCTGCCACAGTTCCTTCTTCTTTGGGTGACTCATTTGCCCTCAGGCTCTGAGTACTGCTGGCTCAAAGATGAAATGGAGCCCCAGCAACAATTCTGTGAGATGTACCTGCCCCACGTTAACAGAACAGCTGTTTTGAAAGGCTGATCAGAGATAAAACCTTAGCTGATGTTTTAGGCTTCTGTTCAATTCTGCCAAAAAGGGGGACTTCTCATAGTTTAGCTAGAAGACTTAGTAAACCATGTGCTCAGCTGACAGTGAGTAAGACTCAGCCATGTCCCTATTTAAGCCTCCATTTCACTCAATTCCCTGTTCTGACAACACAGGATTGCTAACAGAGGAGGGGATTTCCTTCTCCCTCTCCCAGCCCACAGACCATAACTGAACAGTCTCCCCCTGAGTGCCCCTAGGCTACAGCAGACAGAAAGTCCCAATTCCTTTGCTTCCTGACTTCCTCATCGAGTCACTGGACTGCCCAAATCTTCAGAAGATTACCGTGACTTGTCACACCCTCCAGGTGACATAGGTGTAATGAAGCAAGCAGACTTTTAAAAGCAGTCATTTTGAGAGACCATCACAGCTTTGCTCCCATTCATCTGTGGCAGATTTTTTTTATTGATACATGAGTCAGAGAATCAAATGTGCAACAGAGAAAGCAAACAGCTGTTGAGCATAATTGGAGAAGGGAGGGAGCAGGAAGGAGAAAGGATGGCAGAGACAGGAACTATCTTCATTGCAGAATGAGACAAAAAGCATGAAAACTATGAAATGAAGAAAATTAAAGCAGATGATTAGAGCACTCAGCAAAGTGAACATCATTGGGAAAAGGGACTGATGCCTCATGAGCAATTGATAGCAATGGACTGGGAGATAAGACTGAACTAAAAGGAAAGGGTCTGTTGTGTGCAAGGAAAGTTCCAGGTTATAATTCTCAGCTAATAATTTATGTAAAGTTTTACATTCCTCATTTAGGGATGAGCATGATTTTCTTTAACACAGGAACAAGGAAATTAACGTTACAGAATTTCCATGAGCTTTGTCCCTCAGCAGAACTGAAGCTTGCTTGTGCACTCCCACTTTTGTTGTTTTCTAAGTGCTCTATGAGCTGTCATACATTTAAATGCAATATTTTATCCTGTTTCAGTCCAAAAGCAACAGATTCCAAATCTCATAGGAAGGATCTGAGGATGCTGGTAGCTGTGATGTGGCACACATTACTAAAAATTCAGGAAGTTTGGGCAGAGATTAGAAAAGGGCCTAAAAGATATCCTCCCTGGGGAGCAGGAGGGGACAGATAACAACATAGATAAAATTTTTAACTTAATGAAGAATAAATGTGTAAAGGAATTCAAGCTAACAAGAAAGAAAGAGCAGGAAGGAGATGAGTATTAAAATAACTAATCTGCACAAGTACAGCTGAAGTGTCAGTACTTTTCATTTGGTTTCCAATCTCTTTGTGACAAAGTTTAACTTCGAGCATCTTAAAATATGATAGTGGTGCCAGCCTAGACAACACATCAGCCTGACATCTTTATGTTTGTTTTTATCAATATCATGTTTCAGTAACTCAGTCCCTGGGGTACTATTCCTGATTACCTCAAAATTGTTATAATCTGAAAAGGTTATTGAACTGTACCCTGCATGTAACAGCAGAAGCTATACTTCACTGAGTCTTCTGAGGCTTAATGAGTGTTCTTAATGAGCTTTCAAAGATCAAAACAAAGTAACTACCTCATCAGCGCACAGGAAAAGTGAAATTAAAGTAGGGAATCAGTACGCGTGTGGGTGATTGTTCATATGCAATAATTTCATCTGCCGTTTCTCTACATGTTCCTTACAGTTCTATAATGAAGCAATTTCAAACCAGACATTTAAGGTTACTTCTGCAGCTACATTTTAAAACTACCAATTTAAATTTCTAAAGAGCCATGTCCATCGTTTCCAGTATCAATTAAATATAAAAAATATTTATAGAAACAGTTACTGCTTCTACCATTACACTATGGCAAATTGAATCATCTGCTAGATATACTCCAGTTGATCAAAAGAATTAGAGTCAATCACTTGGAGGTAAGGGAGGGAGAGACCCGTAGGCCTGGCAGTCCAATATTATCGTAATATTATCTTAATATTATCCTAATTTTGCATAATTTTCTTCTGGAAAGAAAGATTGCTAATTTTCTTCTGGAATTTTTAAACGTGACAACTACTATAAAACATCAGGTCTAAAGGGATTTTTTTTTCTTTCAGAATCTTGTATTGGAGTAGATCCACTCTCAGTTCCTCACCGTTGATTTCCCTGCATTTGTTGCGTACTTCCACCAAGGGACTTCAATATCAAGAATTACCATACTTTTCGAAACTGCATATTGTCATGCCTCAGTTTCCTTTCTTCCTTAGAACACACCTCAAATCTTCAGCTGAAGATGGTGAATTTCACTACAAAACCCTTTTACTAATTACAAATTACCTCTACCCTTTTCTTTTGTGGATGCAGCTAAGCCTTTTTCTGCATTGAAACCATGCTTAAGAGCCATTCTTGACTTTCTTCTGCTCTTCATCAAAATGCTTTAAGAACTGTTGCCAAACTAGTTTCTAAAGTTCTGGATGTGTTTGCTGCTGTACAGAAAATTTCTTGGTTATCCTTGTGGCCCATGGTTGTGCTTGTCTGACACAGATGCTTTACACAGAGGACGTCCCACCTGGGGTCCTTGTAAGTCCAGACTGGGTCAAACTGTTGGCAGCGCATCCCACAACTCTATCAAAAAATAAACCTGAAGCAAAAAATACATTTTATTCTCATCACTGAAACAACTAGGAGTGCAAACCTAAGGAGAATATAGTTAGAGATGAAAACAGCTTCCATCCAGAGGCTTAAGAAGTATAGCTATTACCGGGACATTTCTCTAGGTACTAACTAAACTTGTTAAAAATTTTTCAAAGAGGTATTTCATCAAGGGAAAATGACTATGTGGAAATTTCTTCATTTCAAATAAAGTTTGCTTCAGAAAGGCATTTTCAGAGCTAAAATACACTTTGATATAGCTGAAGAATTGCTTTGACCTTTTTAGAAAAGGAACATTTTTATCTGCCATTCAACAGAACTCATATTGCTATAGTTTTAGAGAACATAGAATTATCATTAAGATGGAAACAAAACATCTCATGTCACCTGAAAGGAGTTTCCAGAGTTTGTTTCACTGAGAACACTGAAACATATTGTTTTCATTAGATTTGGTGACAGACGTGACCTTTTTCTAACTGTGGATTTGCAGATAAAAATGAAGATCCCACATAGTTCAAGTCTTCATTGTGCCAAAATACACATGAGGGATGAGAGAAGCTGCAAATATTATGCCCAATACCAGTACTGCAAGCATTAAGGATTCCCATTTGCTTTCCAGAAGATGCAGAAAGAAACACACATCTAATGCTGTTTTATCAAACCATGGAGTATGTTAGAAGGGGGATCCTAAGTGCCTGCTACTCACTCACATTCATGGCCACATAGGGGTGGCCACAGGTCAGACTGGAGACAATGGAGTAACTGGCTCAGAATTCATGAAACAACTATTCACACAAATAGATTCACATGAATTACTGAAGTAAAATGCCATAACATTTGCTTAGCCATACACAAGACTGTTGTTTTACTTTAGCTTACATTTCTCTTACAGGACCTCACTTATGCAATATTTAAGGTTTCTGGAAAATAATGATTAACTTGAATTTAACTCCTTCAGTAGTAAAACATGCAAAAAGCATGGGAATATGTGAAATGAGTCTATTAAAAAGTGTGATTTAATGTAAGAGTTAGCAGTAGTTTCTAGGTATTTGTTTTCAAGACTTTGTTTTGCCAGAAACATTCCTGGAATTTAAGAGACAAGGATGCTAGCCTATGCATACCTACTCCAAATAAGGAAATTTAGGGACAGAGAGAGAAAGACTCTTGCTGCACAAAGAGCCTTGGCCTAAAATAAAATGTAAGTTAAGTCTTGGTGAAATCCATTCTTCCCTATTTTGCTGGTAGGAAGAAAAGACACAGGTCAAAAGAACGGAAAATTCCTAAACATAAAATAGAGTATCCAGCTAACAAAAGTATTTTTTAAAGGTGAAAACTGTAAGAAAATTAGGAAGGTATAGATGCACATGATTCTTGGTAAGCAGGAGTTTTAATTCCCAACAAAGCCAAAAGGAAGCTAGTACCCAAGAAGGAGCCAAAGCAATTAAGGAAAAAAGCCACCAGGAAAAACCTTGGTGGAAAAAAGAGAACTTGCAAAAAAGCTCATGGAGCCAAATCCCCAGGACCACTTGACCAGAAAGACCAGGAGATGATTCCTCAGACTGCTCACATCCTGTAGTCAAACTGAGCTCATGCACATTGTTTCAAAGCAATACTCCAAACAGCCTTAATAATAATTGTGCTGATTCCAGCAGCACAAAACACAGCCATACTGCACTTCTAGACCTACACAAACCACTGCCTATTCCCCTTGCACTTTTTGAAGAAAAGGGCATTTGCTTTACAAATGCACCAGGATAAAATATGATCATTTGCTTCCTTTAAATCTGTTCTCAGAAAGGTAAAAAGAATTCTAATGCAGAGTGGGAGGGATGGGTAACAAGGCAAATGTGTTTAAATCACTGGAAAGTTTGGGTGATTTTTAATATTTACAGCCAAGCAGATTGGAGTATCACACTATTTATTCCTTATGGACTCTCATAAACACTTCTGGTTTGATTACACAGACTTTGTTTCTGAATGCTTTTTCAACTCCTGGGCTGCTAGATGATGGCTTTTCTTCCTATATCAGATTGGAGGAACGATGAGCATCATCTGAACACCAGGCAGTAAAAGACACAGGCAGTAAAAGACACTCATGTTAAGTTGTCCTAAGATAGAGGCTGTGCCAGCAGCTTTGACAACAGGTAGCTGCTGCACATGCTTGCAGAACAGAACCTGAGTTAGTAACATTCTTCTGATGTTTGCCAGCAGGGATATGTTAATGTGCTGCAGTGTTTCTGAGGCTTTCAAAGGGGTCAGCTCCTCTCCTGCTAGGGTGGAACACATGGAGCACATTCCTGTAATGGAACACATTAAGCACATCATTAAGCTTTGGAGAACTACAGCTTGCTTTCCACGTTCATTATGGGTCTGGTCTCATCACAGAAAAGAAAGGAAACTGCTCTGCTTGTCTCTTCTGAAGTAAGGCATCAACATTTTTGCCCAGAAAAGAAATAAACAGTAAAGCCCAATCCTTAGAAGAGAGGACTGCAGGTCAGGATGATACTGACCACTGCAGTGTGGGAATATAGCAGTGAGAATACTGTACTCCCAGAACTGCACAGTGAGGGGGGAGGAGGAAGTTGAACAGCTGCTTTGCTTTAAGACATATATTTATCTAGTTTGTCAAATTTTGCAGCTCCTTACTACCCTGTAGACCCTGAGGGGGTGGATAGAAGAATGTCATGACCAGTTTCACGAAACTCATAACCTTTCTGAGAGACAGACAGTGATGTTCTGAGAAATGGTCTTCATCTCTGCTGAACTCTGAGTAATGGGACAAGAGCTAATATCAGCTCTCACAAAGGGGTCAAACAACACAGATCCGGGCAAAATTTACCCAACAACCGGTGGAACAAAAAGCTCAGAAAGTGACTGTTACAAAATGAAACTGTAATTCTGCATTGATAAGACAGCAAAAAGCCTTTTTTTTCCAACCCTTTTATGAAACCAAATTCAATATCTGGAGCTTTGACTGCAGAACTCTGCATTAGGCCCTTCCAGGCTGAGAGAACTCTGAACCTGAAAGCCAGAAACACCTCTAAACCAAAACCACAACCGCATTAAAGCAGGAACTTTCTCTATTGCACTCCTATATATCTAGGGGATGTCATTTCACATATATCATCCAAATTAAAACAGAATCTTGTTTTTATCCTGCAAAATTGAGTGGTGTTATACCAATGACAAATGTATTCTCAGTGATACTTTTAAGGGCTACTACTAAACATTAGCTTTTGCGAAGACACTGTTTAATTTTTTTTTTTAAAGGGAGTTTATGCAAGTTCTTAAATGGGCAATGGGAGAGATCATAAGTTAAAATGATGTTTTGATGTCTTTATGTACACACGTATATTATCAAGGTCTGTGCTTTTTTAAAATGAGCTAACATGTTTCTTTTACAAATCTTGAAACTAAGATTGCTCCAAGCAACTTTCTTAGGGCATTTCCTTTTACATACACTTCTAAATAAAGCAGTCCTCTGCCCTGCATTTCCCTTGATTCTTATCAGATGCCTGAAAATGCCATATACAGTCTGCACTGGACTTTCCAGGCAGGAAAGTACAAAATCCCTAATTATGACATATCTTAAATCATAAGGATCCAAACAAGTCTTTGGAGAAGTAGAAAAAGTAAATAAACATCAGATAATATCAGAATGAAAAAAACATCTAAAATCTGTTTTAGGCCCATTTTAGAGTGGATAAAGGACTCTATTGACAGAAGCAATAATGATATGAGAGAATAAACTTAGTATCTAAGATTAGAAATTAAGATTTCTTCTTTTCTACATTTCTACATTGTACCAAAAGGTTGTACTTGTTCTTATTTCTTTCATTTAAACACTGTGGTCCCCCTGTGAGTATCAAATATTTGTCAGAAATTTATCTTTACCATTGAATTTCAACGTGGACAATCGCCTTTACTCCACCTTAACCATGTGTCTCCCACAGATTAATAGGGAACCTTTTGGGTGCAATACCAGTTTCATGCCTTACTATACCTGGGACAAATTGAGGACCATCACTCTTGTTGTAGAGGGAAGGGGAGAAATCAGTCTGAGCTCCAATGCCATACAATGTTCTTGCTTATTTCCCCAAGTACTGGCCTCTGATGCCCATACAAATACACAAAGGGACCCAAATACCTTCACTGGACAACCTCAAAAGACTTGAAATATGCAACCAATGATTATTATATAAATGAAAGGGTTTTTTTCTTAATTCAGGCAAATAATTTAACTATGATGTGCCTCAATTTGACTTGTTAATTAGGACTAATGAATATTCATAGGGACCGGATACTTAAAGAAGATTAATTGCTTTCAAATCATAAAACAACCTTAAATGAAGCATACCTTATAAGTTATATTTTATTTTTGTTGATTATGTCATTTATTGTAAAACTCCTCCATTCAGAAAGATAAAATATTTCTATAATTAAATTTTTATTCTAAATGGTGGTTTAGTTTTTAATTTTCTACTGAAATATAAGATTATGCTTTATTGGCTGGAAGATATGTTCTATCAATTTGAGAGATTTGTCATACTTGGCCATAAACAGCCTGAGCATATTCTCTGAAAAAGACTAATTTTAAATTACTTTGAGGAAAAAAAGAAGATTAGGTGTAATTTTGCCAGCCTCCTGTTATAAATCATTTTTATTGGTATTTTCACTCCATTTTAACATATGGTAATGAATGTGAAGGGTAGCACATGAAAGTAAATAAATATTTTCAGATTTTCTCTGCAGAATGCCAAGTTTACTTGAACAATTCTTATTCATGTCTGATATATTAAAAAGTCAGTGAGCAATGCTAGCTAAGACACACACACTCGAAGATGAATTATTAATACATTTCAGGGATTTTCCTGTGAAAGATGCATAACAAAAACTTTGGACTGTCAGGAAGAGAAATATCTTCAATTTAAGGGCAGTTGTTCTATTTAGCCTCTTGCATGTCTTTTCCCAGCATACATAATGACTGTCATAATAATAAAAAAACCCCCACATTTAAAATTTAGCTAGGCACTTACTTGTGTAAATACACAACTAATGAGTTTTTCAAAGGGAACAGGAGCATAAATTCCCTTTACAGTTTTAATCTTCAGATACCTTGAAGTGTACAAAAGATGGCCTAAAACTTTCTTCCATGGGTCCCCATGTTTAGACATATGAAATCACCCTTCAGTACTTAGCTAAAGCCAAGTTTAGAAAGCTTGCCCAATTAAGAAAATAAATCAACATGAAACATTAGTGCACTTGAGCAGCATTATGTACCAGGCTGTCTTGTTTAACCCTAAATGGCACCATCTTGGCAGGCATGCCCACTCATAATAAAATTTCCTGGATGAAGCATAGCTAAACTAAGAAATGCAAAGTCAGGGAACACAGACTGTAAACAGTTAGTTGCAAGTTCCCACCACTCAAACGTCCTTATCTTCATTTTCAGTCGATAAAATCCACAGCTGTGTTTTAGTGCAAACGTCCCCTTTTCTTTGAAAGTGTTGAAACTGGCAGCTGAGTCATCTTTACTAGGTTTTGAGTCATATTTGACTTCTACCTTGCAATTAATTCAAGACAATTTTTGTTTTACTTTTCTGCTTCCTTTATTTTTCTCATACTGAAAGTCAAAAGAAGCAAAAAAAAAAAAAACCCACCAAAGTTTGGGGTTTTTTTATTTTATAGTTGTATTTAAAGGGGTTATTGCCTCTCAGCTTCATTACAACTATGCACACTGCTTGACATCTGAATTGCATTTGCAGGGTCCTTTTGGCACCTTGGAAAAACATACTCAGTTTCTTACTTACTGACTCTTTGTTTTCTGAAAGTTTTCTCTGTGTAAGCAGCTACTGCTCACAGGCTAGAAATCCCTGATTCTTAGTACTATATCTTTCATCATCTCAAATACTCTCACTAAGTTCAAATGTAGTGTTTTGGATATTCTCTACTACTAGTTTTACGTTGCTTTTGCAAAATTTTTGGGGGCCATTACTGACATATCCTCGTGGATCTCTCTGCAGCACTACCTTGATTTCTCACATTTGGCTATTTACCACAATTACTTGTGCACAGTCTTTAAGGACAACATCAGAAGAAGCCCTGCATACATATCTATAGCATGTTTACAATACACATTAAACAGTTCTGTATGTGTGTGTACTCACACTATCCCACTCTCTTCTCGGAAAAAGGCTATAGCTCACCTTCCTGGACTTACTGTCATTTTCACTGCATTTTACAGAAGGCCAAAACCCCCATTCAGTTCTGAATCAACAGAAGAGTCACCTCTAAATCCACATTTCCAACTGAAATACATTTGCTTCGTTTTCCATATTGTAGCATTAGCTCTTCACCCACTGGTGCATTTTGTCTAGCTTTCACCCCTCTCTTCAGGCTGTCATACAGGAGCTGCCATCAAGGCCAGGTTGCAGGATGAAAGTAGGAAATTTACCAAGAAAGTATTTCAGACATGCTGTTTGCAAGAACATATTAACAAAGTGTAAGTTTAAATACGTAGGCAGTTGTTGTAAAGTAGGGGGAAATAAGGATAATTCTATCAAACAACTTATTTGAGCATTTTTCCTTCTCAGTGCATTTTAGTAGAAGGCAGTAGTGGAAAAAAATAATTAATCCTGAGAGCACTTGAGTGATTTGGAAGCTACTTCATAAGAAGTGAGGTGGTCATGCATAGATGAATAAATACCTAGAATTCCCAGAGTACCACAGTGCATGGCTTTAGCCGATGAGTGCAGTGCATTTTTTCAGGGCCTGCAAGGCTTTCCTCTGTAGGCAAAACCTACATCTGACAATTTTGAGGATAAACTCTCTCTCATCCCCTCTGAGCCCTAAGTTTAGCTAATTTAAGTGCTATAAAATTTTCTTACAAATCATATCAGTTTTATTGTAGTGATTAGCACCAAGTAATCTGAAAAAACAGGAACATTCTCTAACAAGTTTCTCCCAGGCCAACAGTTCCTTCATTTTTCAGAAATATCCCACTAATAGAAAAAGGCAAATATGCTCTTCTTTCTCTCTGGCATATCTGTTTTACCCAAAGCATCAACCATAGGTGATGAGAGGGAATCTTATCTCAACCCTTGGGAAAATTCTGACTCACACTCTTTATTGAAACTAACAAAAATAAAATGGCAAAAACCTCCAATAGAATAAAGCCAGGACCAACACTGTCGCCCACAGCAAAAAATATTTAAGATACATATATATACTTTTTAAAGATTTAATTCTGAAAATTAGTTCACAAAAACATTTTTAAACTTAATATGTATATAAATATATATATAAATATATATATAATATAAACTTGGAATGTATATAAACTTAAAATTAATTTCTGCCTTGATGAAATCTGTCATCCAAAGGCAAACACTTCCATAATTCTCAGTTCTGCTAGATCCTGGTTTCATTTCTACAGGCGCTTTTGTTGCTAAATAAATACCAGCCAAGATAGTTTCACACTTCAAGAGGACTCACAGAAAGCTGTAAGTGTTGCGCTGCAGCACTATATTA
>VYXD01013606.1:150027-171177 GCA_013397195.1 Hylia prasina
GTTGAGCTCCAGGGAACAGACTACCCACACAGGAGGAGAAGCTGAGGGAATTGCCAGCCAGTGGCCTGGTGGGGATGCCAGTGTTACTCAGTGACAAGAGAAGGGGCAAGGGGTAAGAACTGAACTACAGACAGCTACCTCTGAGTATTAGGTGGGTGACAGAGCACAGGCACAAGTTGCCCAGAGAATCTGTGGAGTTTCCTTCCTTGCACATACTTGGAAAGGCTCTGTTCATGGTGCTGGGTAACTGGCTCTAGGAGGCCCTGCCTGAGCTGGTGGTTGCACAAGGTGACCCCCACAGAACCCTTCCAGACTCAATCATTCTCTGTGTTCTGTGGGGACATCATAGGTGAGTCCTTCTCCCATGACAGCCCTCAGAGGAGCTGAGTCAAGGCTCTTCTTTGCACCAAGGAAGTCAGCAGGATTCCCCGCCTGCATGGTCCCACTGCCCCAGTGCCAGGCCCTTGTGTTCACAGTCACCATGGAATCTGACCTGAGGTTAAACCATCCCCACCAGGCCACAAAAAAAGGAAAAGGTCCTCTGGAACAGGGTCTTTCCAGCTTTGTAGTATCTGCTGTCCCTGCCTGAACCCTGTAACATCTCTGGGAATTGTCTGCCATGGCACTGCCCTCTCTGCTCTTACTGTGGCTGTCCAGAGCCCTGGCAGGCACACACAGGGCAAGGATGTGGTCCTACACTAGGAGTGCTGCATTGGCTGGGCAGGGCTGTGGTTCCTCACGGTGGCTGTCCCAAAACTGTGGGCACTAGTGTCACCTCTGCCTTCCTTAACCCCTCATGCAGGTCCCCTGTGCTATCCCAAGTCATGCCAACTCTCCAGGGGTGTGGAATGATAGAGGAAGTGGAGACAGCCCTCAGAGCTGGTTGATGACTTTTAAACCTTCAAGGACACCCTTGACAGGCCCTCACCTCCCATCTCCCACTGCCCTCATGGGCTTTCTTTACATTTTGCTTCTGGGGCCAGAAAAGATCAGGCAGGCACTTTGCATCTTCTGGCAGGACATGGTGGGTGCCAGGGAGGCTCAGGGGCAGAGCAGCTCTGCTGCCACAGGCAGTGGCAGTACCAGCCAGGGACAGCAGGCACACTGTTAGGGTGGCTGCTCGCCAGCACAGATGGTCCAGAGAGACTGTGGATACCATTCTGCTAAGGGGAACACCAGCCCAAATACATCCAAGCACAAAAACTATCCCACCTATTATTGTGATAGCAGTAGAGCCAGCTCTCTGAAACACTTGGGCAGCAAGAGAAATGGCCTAACATAAAAGAAAAAAATCATGCAAAACTTTCTGGCAAAACACAGCTAGGGCACAGACAGTGCCAAACATTTATAGATTAACTCATAAGCTTTAAAGAGGACTACCTGATGATATGAGGCATCCTTGAAGGACATTGATTTCCTCCCAACTATTGAGTTCTTTTCATGACAAAGACATCTGGAAAGATCATGGTGCTCAGTCTTTTTGTTTGATTTTCTATTTTACACCATGGCACATTCCAAATGCCTGTAACATTTAATGTAAATACATAAAAAATACTCTATTTACATTACCTGCTACTGTACAAGAGATTTATCCCTTGTGTTTCTACCTCTAGATCCCCATTCCATTGCATTGACAAAGAGTTAGACAAAGGGCATATTGAGATTAACCTGAAAGTTAGAAATGCCAACATCTATGCAATACACAAACATTCAGTAAAGGAAGAAGAATGCAAGTAAAGAACAAACTAGGATAGGCAGTGCTTACACTCCACCATAGGTAAATATCCAAGTATTTACTGCTCCATTCTTCTCAATTTGTCAATATGTATTTTTACTATAGAAATACATATGAAGACCTGAAGGGCTTTTATCTTTTTGTCAACAAATAGCAAGTCTGCTCCTTCCACAAGTGCATGCCTTAATGAAAATTATGTTTAATCTACAAACTGTTTGGGGACAAACTTGGATACAGGTTCTTTTTCTTTCCTGTTTTCTCTAGTTTTTGCTGCCTTAATCAAGATTCCCTGTTATTTCTTTGTAGATCACCTTGATAATTTTGTAGATATAGTTCTGTGTTTGTGATAACTGGGTGAGCCTCAAGGCAATTCTCTCATTCCAAATTTTCTTTTAAAAGAATTTTCAAATTTACTTGTTTCCACAGTCTGAGAGCTCTTTTTGTTCCTTATATGAAAGAAGGACATACTTTTTAGAGAAAAATCTTCTGAAAGAAGTCATTTCCCCACCAAAGAAAGTGTGGTCTAGGCAAACAGACTATGACAGGCACTTTCACATGCTGAACTTAATTTGGAAAAATATCTTGATAATAATAATAATAAAAAAAAAAACACTCAAAGAAACTAAAGTACTCAGAAATGTTAAGGAAGGAACCTGACTGGACATGGGTCTGGCCAACCCCATCTAGGTAAGCGAAGGGATTGGGCTGAAAGATCTTCAGAGAAGCCATCCAGCCCCAACTACTCTGTGATTCTCTCTATTGTAATTAAAAGGAAACAGGAGATTGTTAGGCACAAAATGTAATAAAAAGAATGTATGGTTTTTGGTTGCACGTCTAATTTAAAGTGTCATAAGCATTAGTCAGTTGTTCAACAAAACATAAATTCTCTTAAGGAGCTGAAAGAACCCTATGCATTTTATATCTTTCAGTAGCTTTGACATTCATTTCAATAGGAAGATTCATTCCTGACTTTGCTTTGGAAAGCAAAAGTGGGATCTAGGGAACTGTCTTCATAAATCTGTCTTCATTTAGCCAAACTATCTATAGAGATTCCTTTCATCATTCACCCAGTATTGAAGCAGGAAAAAGAAAATATCCTTTTGTATTTTTCTCAGTGGTTTTTAAACAAAACTAATACAAGTATCATAATAGTGGTACTTAATATTTACATCATTTATGTGTAATCATTTACTTATAAAAGAATGGCTGTGAGGAATTAAGCCCATAAACTTCAATTTAAAACTATTTTTTCCTCTGAAAACCTTGTGCAAATCTTTTTAAAATTCTTTTCAATTCACAACTACATTTTTATGGAGTTGTCTAAAAAATCTTGAAAAAATATGCAAATATTTAGATTAAAAATTATAATCTGCTCTTTAAAATATGAAGGTGAAAACCTTGTGCTGCACAGGATCTGCCCAGTATGTATCAGCAACATATTTCCCAAGAAACAGAATCAAAACCAGATGAATATGGAGCAGAGGGGAATGTTAAGCCTGATTTGGAAAGAATCCTTTAGAAATTCAGGGTCCAGATGGTCAGCTGCATCTCAAGCCAGGCTAATGCTGGTACACAGATATGCTTTGTCAGACAACAACAAACACATGCCTGTCCTGGTTCAGGGGTGAGCGTGTGAAGCACCTCCCAGCACAGAAGGCAGCAAGACAGCAAATACTGCCACAGCTGCAGAGGATCCTCCCTGTAAAGCTGCTGCCATCTTCCCCAACCCCACTGTGGCTCTGGGCTACACCAGAGGCTCCCCTTCCCCACTGCTCTCTGAAGAGACTGATGCCTTGTCATCCCAGTGGGTACAACCACACGAGGCTCACGCGATAAGGGCTGATAAGCACCCTCCAGCTACACTTCTTAGATAAAAGTTCCTCTACTTCTCATAAAAACATCTTTTCAGCTACTGATAAATTTTGCCAAGCTTCATTTGTTTGGAGTAAAATTTCCCTTAACAGATGTGTACCTCAAACTGAATATTTGGGATACAGGTTAGCTGAAGAATTCAGCTAATATGGAGAAAACAATAAAAAATTTGCATAAGTGAAGCATGTGTAGGAGCATGTTTTAACTACCTCTCCAAATATTCCTAAATAATAAAAGGTTCTCCCCAGAGACTTCTCTAAGCTGAACAGTAATACACCATAAAACCTGAAAATAAACTCAGAATTCCAGTGTCCATAGATGGGACTGTCCCAAGGCAGTAAATGCAGACGAATCTGCTGATCATACCTGCTTTCTTTTCCCTTCATGAATCATCTGCACAGGAGTAACTGGCGGTAGGAGTCCTAAAATTTTGCTACAGTCTCACGCTTTACCTGCATTTTGCTTTCAAAGATTTAAATTAAAAATAGCCTGGACTGGCAGTGCAACACGTCACAATCTGACGCTGGTTTATATTTCTTTAAATCTAGTTCCATGAAAAATCTTGTCATGTAACTGTCTTTATTAAAACATTTAGAATTATCAAGGTAATTTCATGACTGGATTAACAATACAAATTATTTTAGCATTATGCTACTTTTAAAATAGACTATTTGCAATTTGATTATTTATATGCTTTTATATAAGCTCTTTCACTGAGTTTTATTAGTAAAAGTGTAATTGAATTTCAAAATTAGTTTGACAGTGGATGACTTAGAAATCTGAATGATGAGAAAATGTGTTTAAGTAGCAACAAGGGAAAAAAGAAGAAGAAGAAAACCTATAAATTGCTATAAATTGTCATTCTGACATACTTACATAGTCTGCCTTCCAAATAGGTAGTCCTTAAATTCAGTTACTAGTGAATATCTGATAATCATAGAGTACAATTTACTTTGAAACATGTTCAGTGTATGTCAGCAAGAATTTGCACATAAATTGGCACCTATAAGATTTGGGTTTTCAGTAGTAGGGTCAGATTTGGGTTCAGATTTTTCTCACCCAGTGATATATCTATGTACTCTATGTTTGTGTGTATGTATTTATATCTTTAAAGCCTGTCTGTTCATGGAAAAACTCTCTTAAACAACATAATTTCAGATCTCCTAAGGAATTACCAATCTAAATTTTTAGACTTTTATTTAATGCACAAAGCAAAAAATTTTGTGAAGCAGAATGATAAATTTTTTTCCCACATATGAGAGCAACTTTATCCAAACTAATTTCACTATGTAATATTGAATAGTTAGACAAATAGTGGTGTAAATCAAATCGATAACAGACTAAGAAAATACAAAGTCCTGAAAAAATTCCTGGACATTAAATTGTCATTGCTTATCCCTATGATAAACAGAAAAAAAACCCTGGAGGCTTTGATATAAATACACTGCAATGTACAAAAGAAAAAGCTGCATTCTTCAAACTTTTCACTGTGAATATCCGAAATGCATTACTAACCCAAAGAGCCCAAACAGCGAGGAACTACATTAGTGCCTAATTCCAAGCAGGCAACTCTACTGCAAGCCATTAGCTTCACTTCTTTTTTAAACCTTAAAATATTTTGTGCTGTTTGCTTTTTTGCTATCCCTATATGTTGTAAACATAAATCAGTATGTGAGTTCATACACAGCTTCCCGTGCAAAGTCTCAATCCAGTGTTTAACTCACAGTGTTCTTGAGCCTTTTTACCCAAAACTCCCAGAGCAAACTTGCAGCAAGGCAACTGAAGCAGAGGGGGTTCTTCTGGGGCCACACCTCTGGGGACTCTCAGGTCAGCTGCAGACTGTGCCCAAAGCCCCCACATACAAATTTTGTACAAGGCATGCAGCGGGTTCCTCTGGCAGTGTGCATCCTGCAGGTGCCATCCTGCTCTGGAGAGAGCATTTCCTCTTACCTGTGGGGTTTTCTTCGTGGACATGCCCTTCGTCGGACAGCTAGAGGGCTGTTGGCTGGGGAGGACTTGCCTTTCCAAGCAAGCAAAGAGCAGCTGACCAGGAAGCTGGTCAGCTGGAATAGGAGGCAGGCTGAGAAGTTACCCAGACAAAAGGCAACTCAGCAGCTCGATGAGTAAACACACTGGACAGACCTGAACTCCCAAAAGCTAAACAAAGTGTGGCTGGGGCACAAGTTTGAACCCTGGACCACTGATCCCCTGCAGGAACTGCAGGCATGTTTCCTGGCACTGTGCTAGCTGTCAGCCAGCATGGTCTGGAAAGTAAGACATGGTGGGACCTTCTTCCCAGTAAGAAGAACAGACAAGTTTTTTCACCACGTCTGTCTCCTCCAGCTCTTAATGTCCTAGGCTGTTTGACCTTTAAGAACCCTCATCACCAGACTCCAGAGCACACTGGACGTATCAGATTTCATACTACTCAAATTTCACATGCAAGAAATTTTCTGCATAATTTCAACCTCATTTTAGATACTTTCACAAGGGAGGTGGGTATGGAGGGTGGAGAGGGAGATAAATAGACAAATGAAGCCTGAACTGGTTTGGGACCATGAGAAACACAGCTGCATAACATGGGTGAGTACATGGTCCTAAGTTCATAGGGGAATTCATACCAGAATTATTAAGGATTCTAACCTTGCAGACCTGCAAATAGATCTCGTTTAAAAAAGAAAAGAAGAAAGTCACATGAGCAGAACAGATTTTGCTTTCTCTCAGCAAAGTACAGTTATAACTCTTAGTGGTCCACTTGCAGCAAACCAGCACCATGAAAGAGCAAATTCCAGAGAGAATAAGTATGGGGTTTTTTTTCCCAGAACAGACCGTCCTAACACTAATACAACTGACGTGATCTATTGCTTAGTATCTCTGAAAGCAGAAACTTCAATGAGCCATGGAAACCTTCTAAGTTTGAAAAGCATCCTCAATGAAGAGAGGAATGTTTAAAGTAATGTTCAAAATAGCTTAGATAGACCAAGAGTATCTAGACCCAAGGATTACATTAAAAATCTTAGAACCTTAGCCAGGACTGGGAAGTACTTAGAATGATTTTATCATATGTTAGTAAAGGAGTTTGAAGGTGATATTTTGCTCTTAGCTTCAATAAGACTTACTAAGAGACAGAATTAAAAATCAGCAGCTGAAGCTAGAGGAAATAATATCCAAAAGTAAACAATTCTTCTTTCGTTGAAACCGCACAATCAGAAAGAGGATAATGTAAGAAAAATCAGGTCTTTTATCCATAAAGATCACCTTCAAATTTCTCAGTCTAAAACGTTGCAAAGGTAGACATTTCCTGGATTATTATCTACCTTCCACCCTATTAATTTCCTACCTTACCAAGTATACCAACGAATGTTGCTAACCTACAGGAGAATCTTTTTTTCCTTTCTAATTGTGCTGAGTTTTCCTGCTGCACTCCAAACCTGGACATAGTAAGTTATATTCATTCCCATTGCAGTGATGTAATTCTTTTCTATGTTTTCCCTGGATTTTAAAAGTCGTATTTCATTATTTATCTTGCAAAATTTAAGAAAAATTACTAGACTGCTGATCAGCATTTTTTGGGAACACCAGTATTATGATTATCTATTCCCATGGGTTATCCTATTCATTATACATTAGCATTCCCACAGCTATGCACACCAAAGCAATTCAATCTGACTATTTGAATAAAGGATAAAGGGCCTTGGTGTTATTTCTGTGAGAAGACTTCAGGAATTGACTGTAATTACCACGATTTATGTTTTCAGACTTTGTTTTGTCATTGGGAGTAGCTGTCTTCATACAAAAGAAACTTGAAGAGATTATTCAGAGCAACAGATGCTTTTTCAAAGGAGAGATTCATCTTTAAATAAAAATACCCCACAGTGTCAATTAACAGGGCATTAGGTACATGTTCTTATAACGTTTAATTTTAATTAAATTGAAAGCATATTGATAATTGGTGTTTTAGGTCTCAGCTAATTGTTTCATTTACTGTATACACACACGCTGTGCTGTACCCACTAACTGGGAATCTATTATAAAAAAAGGTTAGTGATTAACAACTTCCCCTCTCTTCATAATTAAATATCTTGATAGGAAGCATCCATATGGAGATAACAGAGGCAAATAACAGACTGTATGTTCCTGAAGATCAAGGGCTGCACACTTCTAGAAATTTCATATACAAAAAGGCTGGAGCAAGGCCAGTCGTTTTAATGGTCAAAAAGAGGTGGATGTACAAATACATTTCTGCTGAACACTGCGTTTCACCACAAGTGCCTTGGACATCACAGATCTCACCATCTGTTTACATGGATGAGCCACAGATGTTCAAACCTCCACATGAGCTGAGTCCAGAAGCTGCATAGAGTATTCCGATTCTGAAAAGTACAAATGTCAAAAAACTCAGCCCTTGATTTAATGTTTAACAGGTTTTTCAAGTAGAATTTGTATTTTATAGATTTTCTTTGTGTGAGTAATTTTTGTGCACATAAATATCTAATTACCATGCTATTTTTGTATCAACGTACATGTGTAGTGAGTGTAAAGAAAGTAGGAAATATGCTTTCATATCAACGCATCTTATTTTCTATATCAATTTACTCATTAAGCCAGAAAAAAGACACAGAAGGATAAGAATCAGTGCAGACTCCTTGGCTATAAATTAATGAAATCACAAACCTTGACATCAGTGTCTAGAGATTGAAGAGGTTAGGGAGAAGATCCCTAGATAATAAGATAAGGAATAGACAGACTACATCTGAAAATCTTCACTGTTAGATACTGATTTTAAAGGAAAATTCAAAAACTGTTGATGCAGACTGAATGATGTTATATACAATGCTTAAAAGCAACAAGTAAAATCAGCATCAAAAAATTAAACTTTTAACTGTGCATGTAAATTGTTGTACATGTACAATCACACACTATCTCTTGTTTGGGGGTAAATCGTCATAAATTATCACATGTAGCACTTTAAATGGTGTAAAAATAAATATATTAAGGCACTTAATGTTAAAAAGGGGGCTATGTGTTCAAATTGCTAAGTTAAAGTGAACAAAACACTGGTTTTTTTAATTGTATTTGCAAAATGTGGTACCTTAGGAGAAATATAGTTATCACCAAATAGTAACTGAGTCACATACTGAAATTGTTCATAGCAAGATCCGCTGTATTGCTTTCCCCTACTGTGTCAGACATTTATGTACTGCAGTCAAATGCAATTTTTATTAACTAACCAGAAAAGATTCGGGAGAACTGTTGAGGATAACTACAACTGCAGACAAACATAGATTTGATTAATCACACTTCACAGCATGTACATCCCTTATGTTCTCAAAATTCTGGTTTACCACTGAAATGAGTATAAAACAGCTTTCAAGCTTTGTCAGGTCAATTTATACAGCAAAGTCCCTTTATTCCATCTATATCCTTTTCTGTCACAGGCCATAAAACCACCTTCCACCTTCTTCTACTTCAGTTCCTGTCTTACCCTCAGACCAAATCCAAACACACATCTAATACAATTTTTGTCATCCACACTATGATAAAAACTTTATACACAGCTAATTTCATACATATAATATATATAATACACAAAAAATCTACTTTTCTCCCTTTAGCTTTTCAAATCCATTAAAATAATTTCATTTTGTAGTTTGGCAAACTACAAAATATTTACTTAGAATCCTTGCTGGAGACCCTGACAATTCAAAAAGATTTTGGTTTGTTTTGTCAGAACTGGAGATATAACAGAGATGGTATTTAGAATATGATACATCAAGAAAGTTTACAGACTGTCTACAGGCTGAAATTCAGATTCCAGGCTACAGAAAATTGAGCTTTGCTAGCTCTCCAAACCATCATGACAGGTAAAACTTGCTAGCAAATTATTTAATGCAAAAGACACTGTCATTTCTCATGCAGAGAACAGCAAGTTCCAGCGAGCCCTGAGTGAACAGCATGTTCTCTGCACACAAGCCAGGAGCTGTGCTACTTGGGCAGAATGTTTGTGTTACTGCCTGAAAATGTAAATACATCTGTATTCTGCTTTGGGTAACAATACTTCCATTCAAGCAGAGCAAGCAGGGACACGGGAGCAGAGAATTACTTTTTCAGATGCACAGAACTCAAATCTTGGCACAACAAAACCAAAGCAACTCTGTCCTTGATCCTGAGAATTCAAATACCTGCAAATAATAAGTCTTTTCCATATCAATACAAATGTAAATTCTCATCTACTATGAACATCCACACATTCATCTTTGAGGTGTATTTTATTATCAGTAAGTTCACTGCAGAACTGTCATACAGAAAGTGACTACAAAGACGAAATTACAGAAGCGAGCGAAGAACTGGTTTGTTAATATGACTTAAAGAATTTTTATTTTTCCCTCTGGGCCAAATTGCATCACCTACTTTATTTAATACCATAAATTGACATTTTTAATATGCTTTTAAGATACTGGTTGGAACAGCTGATTTTCATTTCAATAATCCAATTTCGTTTCTTCCAAATGTGAAGCTCACTTGTTTCTCCTAGTTTTTTTTCTTTCTTTCCTCTCTCTCTCCTCATTCCTCACTTTCAGTTTGCTGGAAGATCTATGAGAACATACAGACATCAAAGATGAATGTTTATGCTGTTTTAAGAGGATACAAGGCACTATTGTGCTGACATGATTACACTTCCTTGCTTGTTTCCAAGACATTCAAATGCTTAATGATCATCAAGGCAGAGGGAAAATATTTTCCAGTAAAAAAGATTTTTTTTTTTAAATCGTAACCTATTTATTTATTTTTCAAGCTCTGGAATAATATTTATAGAGTGGATAGGTAATTTAGAAATTCTAAGAGACCACTGTAAATGAGAGAAGAAAAGGTTCAGTATACATTTGGCAAAAAAAAAAATCTTTATCGTTTTTTATAAATGCAAAATTTCTAGTTATAAATTCTGTAATGTTTTGTGTGACATATTACAACATAGAACCGTGACAATGATACAGTCATATAAATACATTCTTCTTTAAACAAAAAGTATTTTATATCTGTAAAACTGAGGTATGCAGAAATATTTGTTTCAAAGACAAGCAGTGCCATACACAAATATTTTAATTCACTTAATATTTTCAAACAAAATTAAGTAGATGTAGCAATATCAAGAGAAAGCCCTGTCTGATTCTCTACTGGCTTCTACCAGTGCTGAATTCCCAAGGCTGCCACAAATTATTGAATATGGGCTGTTGCTGACATGGCCACCTGCACTTACAATGAAAACACTGGATCTTCAAGGTTAAGAGGGAATTTCTATATTTTTATAAGTTGTTTCAAATTATGTAAAGCATTTCTTCATATCAACCTTAAATTTAAGGAGACTAAGACGCATGAGTTTTACTTGCTTCAGCCAAACACCAACACAAACAACAAAGACAGAAGGACACAAGGGAGGTACTAAGTAAAAGTTATAACTTCTACTGTCTTCCTTTTGAATTTGAGCTCCCTTGCATTTATATAGAAGAGCCTCTGGCATATTTTAAACAAGGATGCAAATCTGAGACTCTCTTCTAAACATTTGGGAAAACCTTTCCTTTAGTTCTAAAACTCCAGATATCTAACCTTCCTAAAGTAGATGTAAAATATTGCAAGAATTATTTAACTTAAGAGAAGACAAAAAGTTTATTTTAAGTTGCATCAAAGGCCCTGAGCTATGAATTATGGGAGCCTCTAGACAAGAAGCCGTAAAATGTTCAGTGCAAGCTAATTCTGGCCTAATTAGCTTTGGCACAATGCACCTATACTGCTTCTTGGATCAAACAGGTGTCCTAATGGGGACCTTCACTGCCTCAGGCCTTTGCTACAGATCCATATAATACATCATACTGCAAATATATTCCAGAATTTCATTCCCTCTTTAGCTGTCAACTTGCTCTGACTCGCCCAAGGTTATGTTTAAGTGTGCACATACCCATCCTGTGCCTACCACCCTGTTTAACTTGTCGTCTCACAAGGGCAAGGACTTCCTTTCACTACTTGTTTGAACAGCATCCAGCACAATAGGACTTTGATCCAGCTTGAAGGCACTTCTTGTGATAAGTTAGATTCCAAATATCACATATAGAATTCTGTCTCAATACAGTTGCAGCAGGAAACATGATGTTAACAGAATTGTTAGCAGTCCATGTGCTCAGCTACAGCACATTCCTTAGGATCACAGCAAACACAGAATCATAAGAAACTCAAACTTGCAAGTTTTTTTTCCACAGCCCCTCTTTTTGTTGAGCACAGAAGTAAAGTAGCAATGTTCAGAGCTAAATAACCTGGCTATATGAAAAAATTATCCTGGCAGAAATAACTTTCATTCAGATGAGACATGACAAGTCACGTGGCTGTTCAGATCACAATACCACATTCTCCAAGTTTAATGTCTCACCAACTTAATTCCTTGTGCTTCACATACATCAGAGGAACTCTGCTGAAACCAGGTTACATGTCTAAGATAACGTAAGATTCTTATTTCTTATTCCGTAAATATCATAGGAATTAATAATTTATAATATAGTTCATTATCTCATTTAATGCATATGATCTCAGTCAAACTGATTTCACTGTGCTTTAGGTTGAATATTGCCAAAAGGAATAGCATATCTACTTGCTTTATCTGACCATTATGGCAAAGCTGGCAAACGTTACCTCAAATAATATCTGTGCAAGCAAACCCCTTGTTAAGCTTTGTAAAGTCATTTAGAGTAGCTAAGCTATTCACTTTGTTGATCCACATCTAACAGAATTATTTGAGACAGAATCACCAGGGTGTTCACTTTCAATTTGTGATGGCCACTTTCATCTTGCAAGAATCTGGGCATTACAATGCAAGACGTGCAAGCAGCAATATTGCCAAAATTACTTTTCTGTTTTCTATTTGAGGGTCAAAAAATAATTTATTTGTAAGCAAAAAAGGATATCTAGAGAAGTTTTACAAGAACGTTTTATATACCCAGGAGCAATAATATATATTAGAAAGAACAAGGCAGATGTCTGAAAAATATTTACTATTTAAAATTATTTAGCCTCACAATTCCATCTGAAAAGGTAAGATGTCAAAAACGAAAAGTAATAAGAAAGAGCATAGGCTTATATCCTGCTAGCAGAGCATCTGTGCTTCTTGGTATAACCCAAGCTATTTACCAGCAAATACTAGCTTTATTACACCACACAACAAAGTGACATTTCCAGTGGAAAAAAAAGCAACCTGGAAAGTCCTTTGCATGGGCATGTTTCTATAGCAATGAATATGATCTTACAGCATTTATGAGAGAAGTGTAGAATGTTAGCTTAGTAGCTTTCTAATTTCTGATTTCAATCTGTTGCTCCATTGTTTTAAACCTGAGTTGTGCAGAGGTAACACTTGACAATCTCAGGAAACCAACAAGGGAGTCACTGTGATAACTCCATCTGATTAAACCACAGATCCTGTACAGCATTTCCCAGAGGTTTCTAGTTCACTGTGGGTAGAATTTGCTTTTAAAAGTCTGAACTCTAACATGCTGTCATTTTGCTTGCCATGAAAATGTATCTCTTCAAATTAAGGAAAAAATCACAGCACTTAAAGATGGGGCAGGGGGGGAGGAACAGGGGAGGGTGTTAAACCTTGCAGTTGTTTAACAAACTAGTTGTTAACACTATCCTGCCTTTTACTGATGTCTGTTCTTATTTGGAGGAGATGTCAGGCGGGAGTATGAAAGGAGTGGGTTTTCTTTATCATATTACAAGCTCAGAATTGTGTGCATTTCTTCACTAGTTCTACCACAATTGCTAGCATAGAGTATACTTGAAAATGTGAGACATGCCATGTCCTAATCAGGGACAAATGAGGTGTAATGCAACACCACTATATTTTGTTATAGAAGAACAAAAGCTCTGGGACCAAACAGTCTATTTCAGACGTGCAGGAACCCCAAATGCACTGACCACACATAACATCACGAAGCTGCTTTAAAGCTAGAAAGAGAAGAGCTATAGAGTTTACTTACCTGATCTTAAACAGCACAGAATCTCAAATGTTAGCTGCCAGTGAACCACTTCCTAAACACAAGCATTCTTGTTTACAGTATGTAATTAACAGAGTAGAAAAAGTCAAAATTACTCACAGAGTCCTGGCGATGCTATAGCAAACTATCTAAGACAGGAAATTCCAGTGCAATATTATAAAACAAGTAGAAATAAACATGCATGAAGTCAGGAACTGACAGGCCTCTGGATTACTGCAACTGTAGTAATCATGCTCATGCATGCTGGGCTATAATTTATGAAACGGAGCCCAGGAAACAACCAATCGCTCAGCTTCTCCTAACAAGTCCAACTGGCTATGAAAAGCTGGAAGTGCTGCACAGAACAATGAAGATGAGCTATCCCACATATTAATCTGCTTATCTAGGATTGCCTTCTGTGTAGAGAGAGGGAAGCACGTAAAAGGGAGAGGGGGGAAAAAAAGACAAATCACAGTTTCATTGTTAAAAGAACAGAATAAATTCCAGTCAACATGAAAATCCTCCATTGCAGTCAGATGGCTAGTGCTGCAGTCAAACATTTGCAGCATCTGCTAAAACATTTCAGAAGACCACAATCTTTTCACAATACTGACAAGAAAGCTATAAAAACTGGATTTATATTTCTTATGCAATTGTTTCACTCTTCTGCTGCTGTTAATTTAATGTTACATCTAAAGTGAAACATCCTTCCATAAAATCTGATTAGAGTAAGATTATTCTTTTTACAGATGGCAGGTGGCTTCAGTGCATTAACAATCCATCCTTTCTGGAAAGCCATCTGCATGGTCCTAGGATTTAAGACTTAAAAGACCATCATTTACAAGAAAGAGGCACAGTAGAATGTGTCTTCAATTAATAAGCAAGAAAAAAGCATTTTAAACAATATGAGCAGACCAGAAATTGCATATGGAGCCAAAGCTGTTCTTCCTGGGAAATTCCGTGGTTTCAAAATCTGGGTTTGACCAATTTGAAACTAACATTACTTTGATTTTTTCTTCTGGCAAATTACTTAAATGAAGTGCTTTAGATCAAGAGAAAGGAATTTACTTTTTAAATTAATTTTAAATATTTAATAGTAAATAAACATTAGAATATTTATTATTATAGTTTATTTTATAAACTAGTGTAAAATAAAATGTATACTTTCATGTAATGAAAAATACAGAGAAATCTGCCAAGATAAAAGTTTGGATCTTACCGAATTAGTGTTTTGGTTTTGGTTCACCAATTATCTTTCTATAAATATGTCCACTGAATTCACTGTGTTGATAAAATTTCTACTACTATAAAATAATAAGAAATTATGCTTAATACATAAAAAGGTACCTTTTTGAAATGAGTTGTTGGCCTGTTTATACAGAGATCCCAGTGATACTGCATGAAAACACATAATCTGGGGTGAGTTAGTATGAATTTGACAAGAATGGAAATCATGTAAGTTTGGTTTGTCCATTCTTAAGTCCTTTTTAGATGGAGTTATTCTTCATATTCCTTTATTTTTCTTCTTCCTCATGCAATCCATACCATAATAATTTCTGAAACCTCCTGGGTAAAATGCATTTCATAAAACAGACTCCTGTATTTGCTGTCGTGGTACCATATTCCACAGATTCTACAGATATTTTGCAGTTTTAGATTTTTTCCCAGATATTTTGCAGTTTTAGATTCTTTCCCAGAAGACAGCTGGTAGCTGTAGATGACCATCTGAACCACTTTGTCCTGCTGGGCACCATAACTTGAATTAGAGAGACAAAAGCCTTTAATCTCATGAATCATGTCTTTTTTTATGCCTAGGCAAGCTCCTCCCCAGGTTTACAGTCTACTGTAGTAATCATGAAGTTTTCAGCATTACATCCTTTTAAATATGTCTTGATGAAAACTTACAATGAAAAAAAAATAAAAACAGTATGCTGAAAGTGAACAATTTGTAATAGACACTGGAAGTGCTATTCAGCTGTGTTGTTTCTATTAATTAGTAAAAATTCTCAGGGTTCCAGATTCTTGAGCAACACATAAAAGGAATAACTACAGATTCTACATTCCACCAGGACTGAAGAGCAGCCACCTCCAAAGAACAGCATTTGTAAAGCAAAGGGCAAAGTTGAATTAATAGCATACAAATAATAACAAATAAAAATATTTCTAAAGCGATAATATTCTATCATTTAACCTATCAATTTGAAAATATTCTAGTCACACCTCTGGGATGCATACAAAATCTTCAGTTATCTTCATTCACAGGCAACCTTGCCACCAGCTCATTTGTATTTGACAAACAAAATGGTTTCACAGATTTGGAACTTGAGTTGGTTACCTTTGCAAGTCATGTCTCTGATCTGAAAAAGAAAACTCTATAATTTTAAGTTTCAGCTCCCTGTTTTCCAAACATAAGAAAAATAAAGCAACTACCAGCTGGTTTCTTTCCGTGATGACTGAGGAATAACCTCCTCCAAATAAAATATTTGTTAATGAAAGAGGTAAGTGAATACATATACACACATGCTAAAGTGCTTTTTCTCAGATTAATTCAAGTAATGGTCTGCCTTTCCCTCCAAAACAGGTTTCAGGATTGTCCCGTCTATCCCACCATACCCTGACTTTATGAAAGGCTTTGGTTAGGAGGGGGAATGCCTCCCCCATATCCACGTCAAAAACATCTCTTTTGCACTTTTTGCTTCTTTTAATAACTTCCCCCCCCAAAAATACAAACATGTTAGCTGTAAGTCTTGCAACAAAGAAACCTACCACAACTCTCAGATACATCTTCAAAGAGTGGCAACCTCTCATTTTGCTTCTCAAAACCACAGAGTATTAACTTCTATCATTTCCACTAGTGCAGGATTTTACATGTAACCTGACACCCCCATTCAGTGTTTTGAAAACAAAATCCACTGAGTACCACAAGAAATTGGTACCATTCCCTTATTTTCTGTATAACTGTGGACTGTATCACATTGCCAGTTTACTGTAGTTCAATTTAAAATCAAATAACTTAACTGAAATAATATCTGCACTTGAGAAAATCTTCACTGAATAACTGGATTGTCTGAGGTAAAGTAATACAGTTAATCCTCCAGTACTTAAGATAACATATCCCTTTTTCCTATCTTGTTAAATTATTCATCTCCATAATAGGAGTTTTCTGCATGTAATTCATTCTTTCTGTATTTGGCTGCCTTTCAGAACTCCCTGATTTATTGTGTTTCTGAGTCTGCCACACTGATATCAACTTCACATCAACTAATAAAGTCAGCACCCTTAAAAGTAATGCATTCCTCTGCCAGTTACAGTTTTTTAAATGGTTCGTCCACAGATGATTTTTCTTTGCCAATGTTTGAAATCATTTTGTTAGCTGAAAACGTTTTTAAATGCTATAGCTTGCAGCTTAAAAGGAAAACATCAAGCAGGAACTTCAGCACTTATCTGCCTGGAGGTTAATCTTTCTGGCAAACTGAAGGGGAATCCCATTTTCACATTAAAGTGTCTGGGCATAGGAGACTCATCTGTCTAGAAGAGGCAATCACAGCCTAGATGTGAGAGAGGCAGCTTGGTAGCTACATCTGTATCTATGGAAAAATGCTAATGGGAGGCACTTCATTCCTCATCTCCCCTTAGCTAACTTGGGACCTGTGAAAAAAGGGCTACTTTTGTCAGTGGCAATTAGGTTGTCCAAAAGAAGAATGCACAAATAAGTTAACATGCTGGTTTTGACTGGGTTTAATTTTCTCTATAATAGCTGGCATGTGTTTACATGTGGGATTTTTTCTGGAAACAGTAACACAGACATACATCAGCTATTGCTGAGCAGGGCCCACACAGCACCAAAAATGTTTCTGCTACTCACCCACTCCACCAGCCAGCAGGCTGGGGGGCACACAGGAGGGACACAGCTGGGAAGGCTGACCTCCACTGACCCATGGGATATCCAATCCTGTTCCATATGGCATTGTGCTCAGCATAAAGCTGGGAAAAGAAGGAGGATCACTCTTACAGGTGGTGGGGCCCCACTCTTCTGGAGATGGCTGATGCCCGTCTGCCCTTGGGAAGTGGCTTTCCCTGTTGCACTGCCTTTATGTCAATCCACAAGTTTTCTCACTTTTGCTCTTCTGATTTTTCCCCCATCCTGGTGGGGGGTGAGTGATCAAGCTCAGTCACCAGCTGCTGTTAAACCATAACATTTACATTCCCATATAAATAAATTTTCTCAACCCGTTTTCAACCCCATTGTGGATTTTACTGCTCATCCCTTAGGTTTCACACACCTTTTTTCCTGCAGCTCCACAAGTGTCTTGTTGATGACAAGGTATCTGCAAGCTTAAACATCTGCAGATTTACTTGCTTTTGCAAAATGGATTTGTGCTTAGCTTTCCTGGGGTTACCAGCAATCCATGAAGTTAGAGAGTTAGAGGTAATTGTTACCAGTTTCTCTCTGTGGGCTAACTGTATAAAAATCACCCCTTGCAATTCACACCTAAAAGATATGGACAGATAGGCATATTGCTATCACACCCTGCTCTGAAAACAGCAGCAAAATTCTACATGCTATGTAATATGAACAATGGAAGTAGAGATCTACAGGCAGGCTACAAGAGAAACTGTGACTGTTTTTCATCTGATTTATCAGCAGGTATAATCTGCTAGGGAATATTACATGAAGAATAAGGTTGCTCTGATACTATTTGGGAACAAACACTACACTCTGAATGAGTTCAGGTATAAGCAAGCATACAGTAGTTTAATAAACAAGTTGTTCATGTCTCCAGATGCTGATTTTATTTGAAACAGCAGAAATGCCAACAAGTGCCAGATCATAACATAATTTTGTACTCTTTGTGGTAGGTTTGTGAAGGAAATCATTTGAACTGCATACAAAGAAACATGGAAAATATGCAAGGAATGGAACATATGATCCATGAATACACATCCTACGTCAGAAACAGAGGGACTTCATCCAGCATGTAACTCTATAAAGATTTAGTAAGGCACTATATAAAAGAATGTGAAACTCCTGCTTACAGTAAACAAGAACAACATTTACTTCAGGTTACATTATGTGTCTACAAACAACAAGCTGAAGAAACACTGCACACATAGTAATTTTGGGGGGAAATAAATAAATAAATAAATAATGAAAATATACATAAATTCATTTAGGAACCCAGGTGTTCATCTGTCCTATTGGTTCACATGCACATGAAAAACCTCATCCAGTGCTAAAGTNATTCTATTATAAAAATCCTTTTTCTTTTAATAAATATAAAAGATATAGATATATATAGATAGATATAGATATATTTCTAGATATAGAACTAATTTCACATACAAATACACACACTCTATACCACATCTATTAAAAAATATAGACGCATAAACTTCCTCTCAGTTTAACATATGTTGAGGGAGACACAATATTAAGCAACTTTTCCCATGATCNCATGAATACACATCCTACGTCAGAAACAGAGGGACTTCATCCAGCATGTAACTCTATAAAGATTTAGTAAGGCACTATATAAAAGAATGTGAAACTCCTGCTTACAGTAAACAAGAACAACATTTACTTCAGGTTACATTATGTGTCTACAAACAACAAGCTGAAGAAACACTGCACACATAGTAATTTTGGGGGGAAATAAATAAATAAATAAATAATGAAAATATACATAAATTCATTTAGGAACCCAGGTGTTCATCTGTCCTATTGGTTCACATGCACATGAAAAACCTCATCCAGTGCTAAAGTTGCTACTAGATGCACAGTTAACTGACAAATTCAATATGAAAACAATATAAGCAATTTTGTGTTCTGCATAATGGGAGAACAGAGTTCTACAGTTTGGCTGTATAACTAGCACACTTTAAGCCTGCATAAAATATGTTGTATTATATGGATGTGCTTGTATTTTTCTCAGAATGGAGGTACTTTAAGACCCCAAAGAACTTCTAAACCAACTTGATAATTAGTAAATATTTTTATTTCAATAATAGTAATTTTGTTACTAGAACAGTTGCACCAAGTCAGACTGACTAATTCAGCCCAGCGTCCCAGATTTGAAAATGAGCTATACATGGGATAATTAATGAAAGACATGACCACCATCTCCAAGAAATAGGAAAAAAAAAAACAGACAAAAAAGGATTTTAAAAGAAAGCAAATAGATTCTATTATAAAAATCCTTTTTCTTTTAATAAATATAAAAGATATAGATATATATAGATAGATATAGATATATTTCTAGATATAGAACTAATTTCACATACAAATACACACACTCTATACCACATCTATTAAAAAATATAGACGCATAAACTTCCTCTCAGTTTAACATATGTTGAGGGAGACACAATATTAAGCAACTTTTCCCATGATCACTGACTCTGGAATTGAATTCCATCTTCTGACTCCTACTCCAGAATTTAAGCCACAAGACACCCATCTCCATCTGTATGTACTGCAGCAAGTTACACCTTAAAAACCACCTATGAGGCCATGAGATTGTATAAACTCCTTCTGTAGGACTGGGCATCCTGCATGTGTAGGATCAGCCTCATGCTTTCAAAGTTCTACCACTTATATCCCAGAGCAGCAATGATGAAAGACTGTTAAATCTCATTTGTCTGCTGGAAAGCAGTTACATTTAGACTAATGAAAGGCTGGAGGCAAGGGAAATCAGTTCCCCCACAAAGGCTGGTACATGAAGAGAGAAAAGTAACAAAATTATTCCAGAAAGAGAAGAAGGTGTGGGCACAACATTAGAAGTCTCATTAGCTACAGACAGACAGACTTGTACATATCCACAGGAAGCTTGATTCAAGGGACAGGCTCACAGAGGACAGATATGTATTAAAAAAATGTTTTCACTTAGACATATTCTTTTTCCCACAAGGATAAGAAATAGAGAGATGGAAGAGAAACTCCATAATCCAGAGAATTAGTTTTCTCCATAGTAACTAGTAACATCTGGTCAGGAACGAAGAAACTGTCTCCAAGAGAGTAAGAGAGCATGTCTTTAAAAGAATTATAAACCTTATGCTCAGACATATGCCAGATAAGCTAAGAAAGCAGCTAACTGAAGTTCAGAACATGGCAGACTCAATCTGTTTTCCACCCAGTTGACAAATCTTGTAAATATCCAGGTGTGGAAGCCCTACAAATGTTCTATTTTCTTACTCCCAGAAAAATCTGATTGTACTAGAACTTGTTTGCATTGACAACCAATCCAGGCACTAGAAAGTTTAAAAATGACAGCTGTACAGTTACACTCAAAATTGATGCATTCGACTCCCAGAAGGAAGGAAGTTTGAAGTCCTTTGAGAAGGGATTGCAACCATGTTAGAAACTAGCTATAAAACTGTAAAACCTGGCCTTTCCAGCTTCTGAGGCTAGATTTCAGAAACTGTAAAATTTAGTGCAGGATTTTCGGATGATGCTTTTCTTGGTAGGAGGAAAGTAATTTGTATGTAACTTCCTAAGGTTATCCTCAGGAAAAAAAAAAAAAAAAAAAA
>VYXD01013606.1:179967-192652 GCA_013397195.1 Hylia prasina
AAAAAGGAACCCACCACCATGCCAATGCCAAAACACAGCCTTACAAAACTGGCCTTTGTCAATGGCCAAACCATCAAACCATCACTTTCCATTTACTGAGTTTCCTGTGTCTCACCCTGATGCCAGCAAACATCACCACAAAGGGGTTCTTCATTCTCCCAGGCTAACAATGGACTGGAGAAGGTACTACTTTTTTGAATCTGCTGCCTTTTTCCTCAAAAGAACTTAAAGGCTGGAACTTTTCTTGCCCTGATAAGCCAGTGTAAGTATGCATTTGAGATAGGGTTTTTAGATCAATACCATCTACATGATTCATATTGCAGGGGGTCTAGATAAGGAGATGCTTATTCATACTTAATTTTATTTATAAATTAAGAAATTGTTCTATGAAAATTATTTAAAAACTTTAGGGACAAACTCTTAAATGTTTTTAGTGAGTGTATTTGTGAATACCTTAATTGCTGAAGGATTTATCCAATGTGAGAGACATTTGAAATTGAATCTTACTAATGAACCATGCAATAGGAGAGGAGAAAGGCTTATGTTTCATTAAAGTAAGGAACCTAGGTAGTCCAGTATAGAAGGCATCACCTAGCCTAGGTAAAACAATTCTTCTTCTAATTAAGAATAATGGCTGGCTGACTCAGAATAGGAGAAAGGTGAGCTTTTGGAAAAATGACTAAAACTTTATAAACTTTTCAATACTGCCTCATACTAATTTTAAGATTGACTGAAAAGTCCACTATAACACCTTTGTAAGTATTTTTAGTAGTTATCTTTTTCCACTAGTATAAGAAATAATTGGATCCTAAACTCCAATCTAGATTTGTCTGGGTTGGATTTCTAATTGACTTAGTTTGCTATGCTTCATCTCTTAGACAATGAGGTCCTGTTACTAAAATTTCTCTCTTCATAATGATACAGCTGTCTCTTGAAGTACTCTGAATGTTATGCAGACCTTTTGTTAAGAACATTACAAACTATACAATAAATTAAAAGGACACATCCAGAAGGAAATAATGACATTTAGGCATACTAGAAGAAATTCTCAACTTTATATAGTACAGGAAAGATGCCGTTTTTTTGAAACTTCAGCTCAAAGAACACACACTTAAAACTTTAGGTCAAGCTACTCAGATTGAAGTCAAAGAATTTGTAACTGTGTAAACATGACTTACCCAGGACATGGTTAGGATTCCTAAATTTGCTTGTGAAGAAAGGAGTTAACCAAGGCAGCAATTAGGAAACAGTTATAAAGAAATACAGTCACTAAAGACAGAAGTGGTCACAAGAAAGAGGAAGAGTGAAATAATTCAAGAGGCTGTAGTCAGAGAAGCAAAGACAGCTTGGGTTTTTAAGATGGGGAAGGCAAAGAATCCATGGGGTGGCAGGGGAGCAAAAGATTTGTTGCAAGAGAGAGAGATGTAGCACACTGGGGTTAATGCTGAACAGCTGTAGCTGATGTAAGTTTTGATGTTTGGATATTAGCCTGGAAGAAGGATGAATCTCACTGGTGTGAGGCTCTGGATAAAAGCTTGCCTATTAACTGAAAGAAACGTAGTTGGAAACAGAACTTGGAAATATGTTCTTGTGCTTTTCAAAGGCGTGGCACAAGCTTGGCACATACTGGAGGGCTGGCAGCCCTGCAAAGGCAATTGCATGGTGTCAGTTCAGTGAGACTCACAGGCAAATGCTCCAAGCAAAGGAAAACCCATGGCTCAGTAAAAATCCAAAGGATGATTAATGGAAGGCATTTCAAGCACTACTAGCAGAGTGTGTGTGTGTGTGTAAGATTTAAAAAAAAAAAAAGAAACATTTTGCTTCCTTACCATCTAAGGCAATGCCTCAGAACTTCCTGTAAAATCAGGGCAGCCTGCAGCAAAATGATTGTTTTCCCAGAGGAATAATGCCGTTGCCTGGCCCCCAAAGATACAGTGACCCTCCAGAAAAGGCACAGTATCTTCAAAACTCCTCTGAAAAAAAGATGAAACAGACAGAATTCCAAACACAGGATGTTTCTGCAGCATTGAAAAGACTAGAATTGCACAAAATATCAGAAGCTTTCTAAGATCCTCCCGAAGTGCAGGCAATGACATAGGCTCACTGAAAGAAGCACTGAAGTCTGGGAGAGAAAGAGAAGGTGGAATAGGATGCATAAAAAGGAAAATAAAATCCACAATACTAAAAGATTGCATGAGCTACAGTAGTAATAGAGTCTATTTTAAAGAAATAAAGCATATGAACAAATCCTGTGCAGTTTGTTATTCATATACAGATCATCCTAGTTATACTTCTTTGATAAAAAATGAAACAAAAATTGCTGTTATTGTCATACAGTTTGAAATTCTACCTATAATAAAACGCCATTCTCATACATACCCTGCAAAAGAATGGCAGTTAGAACCTCGATTGATTTGTTTGTTTTGTACAAGAATTTTTGACCATCAGTTACAATTACGAGTGTCAAAATCCTTAGACCTTTTGAGAAAAGATAATACCCTGATCAAGGCTCCAGGAACACAAAACTTGCTATGTATTACCTACATGATAATATACATATTCTCCATACATTTTTGAGGAAGCTATAGAGGAACAGCAAAATGTTCCCCACAGACACCAAGAGATGACTGTGAAAAGTGGTGAAAAAGATCCTAATTTAAGCCACTGGTCTGTATGTCCTGAAAAAGATTTCACAGAAACAAGATAACAATTAACACCTGTTAACTTTTAAGGTGATCTGAGGAAATAATAGTCCTACTGCTAGGAAGAGTTCTAAAATGGGATCCAAAATAGAAAGGTATCTCTGCTCATGGAGGCATTGCAGATGCAGACTAGCCATCAATCTCTTTCTTGAAAGCCACAGCAAACAAAATTTAAATTACAGCACAGTACTGCAAAGCAAGCATCCTTACAGAAAACATTTTCTGAAACACATAGAAAGGCAAATACTTACAAGACTAAAAGCACTCTTGATGACATATTATTTCAACTTCTCTCATATTTTTTTTAGATAGGGAAATGCATGTGATACTGGAAAGGCTGAAACAGTGGTGATATGCCTTTAATCCTAACAGATAACACAGAACCATTCATAGCTTCAGCTTTGTTCCTGAAAATGCTTAGTAGTTCTTCTGTTTCTCTCTTCAAGTAAACTTGCAAGGGTTTTTCTGGTAACAGAACACCACATGGTTCTATTATTGTTTATTGCAAATTAACAGTCCTTAAAAAGTTGCATGAAAGATGCCTCCTGAGCACATGCTAGCTTTCAGCAGTTCTTCACAAAGAACTGTTGGACACCTTTTCCCTCCCACAGTTTTATATTTCATTTTGGCACAGACAGAAACATGTTCCCAGTAGAAAACAAAACAGCCAACTGCTGGTCTTCAAACAGACCTATGAAAAAAAGTAGAAGATAATGGGCTTTCCTCTTCCCTGATAAATCCCTAGCTACCCACAGATATACATCTCTGCTTTGCAGGTTTTCTCTCAGTTTAATATTCATTAAGAGAGTATCAAACTCAGCTAGTCTCATTACTGAATTTCTTTGATTACTCTCTTGCATATTATATTAATTTCTGTTGTTCATACGTTCATGTATAAAGCTGAATGAAACCATATTAAATACTAACAGTGCCAGAGAATTCCTACATAATTATGACATCTTGACAGCTGGAAAAGGCTCTGCTCCTTCCAGTATTACTCCACTGATTTGGTCCAAACAATATCTACTCTCATGCCTCACCTTTCTACATGCACCTCTTTTTCCCCCCACCCCCTCTTTGCATTAACCTCAACAATTTCACTTACTCTTCCAAACTTGCATAACCACAGAATAATTAATGATGGAAAAGATCTCCAAAACCACTGAGTGCAACCTTTGGCCAAACACCACATTGTCAGATAGAACACAGCCCTAAGTGCCATGTCCAGTCATTTCTTGAGCACTTTCAGGGATGGTGAGTCCATCACCTCCCTGGACAACTTACTCAAACGCTTGACCACCCTTCCAAGGAAGAAGTTCTTCCTTATGTCCAGTCTAAACATCTCTTGGCACAGCTTGAGGCTGTGCCCTTCCATTCTGGCAGTTGTTGCTGGGAAAAGAGCCTGACCTTCACCTGGCCACAACCCCCTTTCAGGCACTTACAGAGACCCATAAGGTCTCCCCTAAGTCTCCTTTTCTCTGGGATAAACACCCCCAGCTCCTTCAGCTGCTTCTCACAGGGCTCACCTTCTAGAGCTGTTGCCCTATGGGCTTGTGCAATGTTTCATGCTAACACTCACTTGTTACTCTTGTAGGCAATCAAATGCAATCACAGAATCATACTTAGAGAATTTGATTCATGAGGAACAAATTAGGAGCTGGAATTACAGAGGTCATACACAGAGTCTGGTCCTTATTCTGATAACAGAGCATGTCTAAGTGTTCGATGTATTAACATAAAAAAAAAAGTGAATGCTATGTAAGTAAACTCTGCAATACTATGGTTAGGCAATTTCTAATTTCTTAAAGTCTGCAGTGACAGAAGTTTTTTGGCAGAAGTTTGTGGTTTCAGGCGAAAAGACTTTGTTCCCCAAGCAAAGACAGTTACACATGCTGAAAAACCCTTCCCCCCAGAAGTACACACCTTGGAGAATATATGCTCAAAGTCATCCAAAGCTCTTCCTAAAGTTCCTAAAAAGGGATGATTCAGTTTGTGTCCTTGTCCTCTGTCTAGAACATGTGGAGAGCCTTCAGCCTCCTTTGCTCAATACTAGTCTCAAGACAGCTTCTGCTCTGTGTAAAGCCTGCATTTACCACTTCCATTACTTAAATACGTGTTTACATGTAGTTTTTGCTAAGCTTTTTCCAAGTTAAATATACAAGTAAGATCACCCAAATTATACCCAAAACAACATTCTGTAAATTTTTATTCGAATTAAGGTGTTCATCAAAAATTTCTGGTCAGATACCCTCTGAAATTTCTTTTTACCTGAACACATATTTCATACTTATGATGTGGAGGCAGTCCCATACTTGTGTACTGTGATTCCTAGCTTCAATAAGAATAATTAGCCTGCCGAGCCTTCTTAATAATTCCACCATATACATTTCATTGTAATGGTTTCAGACGTTTTCCCATTAACAGGAATCTGAAGAAAATTAACAAAGTCAGGTGAAAAGTACAAAAGAGGATTTCAATACTTTGCCCTGAGAGTATAATCTTAACTTCTAACTGAATTTAAAGGTAGCAAGTGAAAAATAATATCTTACACCAATATTAAAAAACAATATTATATATAAGAATATTTTATTTCAACGTGGAATCAAGTGTCTAAACAAGGATATTTTCTTAATGGAAGCCAGGTAACAATAGTCATTCAATATTGCAGTTTTTGTCATAACAAAATTGGAATAAAATTAAATTTGATTAAATAAACTTTTATGGAAAGAAAACTTCTTCTGATGTCATAAACCAAATCTATTTTGGTCTTTCCTTACACATTTGACACTGGAATACGCTAAAAGTCTTTTTTTCCTTTGGTTCAATTTCCTGACATGAAAGGAGCTAAAATCTGTGAAAATTTTTATTTATGCTCTTAAATACCTGTAAAATAAGCATACCGATAGTCTAGAATAAATCATTAGTTGTTTTATATCAGTTTATAGTTTGCAAATATTATGAGTATAATCAAACACAAGCCAGTATGCAGAATAGTTTGGGAAATCAGCCAAAAAAACAGGATACCTGGCTCAAATGTTGACTCCCTCCTTTTTCTTTCCTAAGAAAGTGAGAGCACTGTAACAGAGTGAGCATTACCACGGTAAGCAGCTGCACATCATCACAAATTATCTGGGTACAGAAAAAACACAACCCAATATGAACCTACAGCTCCCAGAGGACCCTCTGCAGAGCAGGTGGATGCCTAAAGGAGGGTGTGAATGGGAAGCCCACACTGGAGCAGGGTCTATTGGCAGGACCTGTGGCCTCACAGAGAGAAGAGCCCACCCTGCAGCAGGTCTGCTGGCAGGGCTGGCGGAGGAGCCGCACTGAAGTAGTTCCTCAGAACTGGACCCTGCGCGATGGAAACACACTAGAGCTGTTTGTGGAGTACTGTATCCCCACTGGAGAAGTTCATGGAGGACTGCTTCCCACAGGTGGAATCCGATGATGGAGCAGGGGAAGAGTGAGAAGAAGAAGGAGTGCCAGAGAACATGATGAACTGAGTGCAACTCCCATTGCCCATCCCCTTACACCCCTGGGGAAGAGTGGGTAGAAAATGTGGGAGTAAAATTGAGTCTGGAAAAGAAAGGGATGGGGGTAAGGTGTTTTATGATTTGGGTTTTATTTTTCTCATTATCTTACTTTGATTTGATTAATAAATTTAATTTTCTTGACTCACGCTTTTGCCCACAGCAGTAATTTGTGAGTTGTCTCTCCCTAGCTTTATCTTGATCCATGAGCCTTTTGTTATATGTTCCCTGCTATGCCCCGTAGAGAAGACAGAGAGACAGAGCAGCTGGGGTGGGCACCTGCAAGCAGGCAGGATCAACCTACCTCACACTCTTCTTGCCCCAAAGTAGGAAAAAATAAACGATTTTGCCAGGAAAATTGCCATTTTGTTTATCAGCCTCACAATCTACCATGCTCTGTTGCTAATAGAAAGGGGTTGATGTTTTCTCTGTTTAATTCTACGTGTGGAAATCCAGAAACACATACTGACTAAAGGAATTTAGATCTTTTGAAGATTTAGGATGTGCTTGTTTGACAGCATCCCAAAAGAACCTAAGAATAGCTGTATATTTTCATTCACACGGATTTCTTTTTTGAAGTAAGTGCATGGACAAAGTAAGTTTGCACAGCCTTTCTGGATGCAGACTGAAGAATTAGCTAGCTTAGGCTTACACACTGGTGTGGCACCTTGAGAAGCAGGCCTCTCACTCCAAAACATACCAGGCATTTCTGCATTATGTTCTGCACAGTTGTGGAGGGCAGCACGGTGCAAATGTCACAGAACTTTTCTGTATAGACAGTCTAAATTCAATTGTGCTAATTTTAGTTCACCTGGACCCAAGCTAAGTCAGTTCAGAGCACCTGCTCCTGTACCTACTTCCGTTTCTTTTTGCTAAAGAAAGGCTTGTTAGATTGAAGTTTCTCACAAACCTGATGGTTCTATATAACAACAAAAACACTGGGCAACAGTCATTGTGCAATGGACAAAACACAACATATTAAGCTACTAGAGCCAGGAGCCAGGAAGCGCATAAAATTATAGTTATTATTTCACAATATCCTTTCTTTTGCACACCCATTAGGGTAGGACTTAATTACAAAAGCATATACTGTTAAGTGCACAGGCTGCTCAAAGCATTCAACTCTATTTTCATTTCAATAGGGTGGACAGGCACAAGAACAACATCAGTGCTGCTGATTAACATTAAATAGGATTCTTTGTCTTAATACTTTGGTTTTCTAATCTCCAGCAAACAGTACATTCAAAAAAGAACATATTCCAGTATTCTGGTCACCATAGATTAATAAAGTCTTTTATTTAAGAATTCTTATTTTCTCTCTCTAATTGGAGAAGATTTTTGTAAGATAATACCCTGACTGACTGTTTGTGGGTGGTTTGTAACCAGCTTTTGCAGAAGATAAACACAGTAGCTGCTCTTGCTCCAAGCTGACCTTGACTCCCTGATGGCAAATTAAAAAAAAAAAGAAAAAAATCAAACACCAGAAGAGTGGAAGAGGTTTTTAAAGAAAAACAAGCATTAAAAAGCAGAGTGATTACTCCTGAGACTTATTTTCACATGCCAACTAGCTGCTGCAATAGACACAGGATATATTATTAGCCACTCCAAAGCCTCACAGTATTGTTCTCATCACAGTTTTGAATACCTGAAAACCGACTTCAGAGTACACAAAAAATGTAGTAACAATGTAGGAGTAAAATATCTTTGAGCAGTTCAGAACGTGAACAAAAGGCAACAATGTTTTCCCAGTTCCCAATGTCTTGCTCAAGTCATTTAATCATCTTCTATTGCAGAAGACACAGCTGCAGCCTTGACAATGGTGTTATTGCATGTTCAGTTCTGCTGCCTACCTGGATAACACTACTCTGGTGTTAGTTCAAGGTACAGAGATTACGCACAAGCAGAGAAAGGAGCAATTAAATCAGGCACTCCTGAGATTGACAATTGAAACTGAATTTACAAACCAGTAATCCAATTTAAGACAGGACAGCCACTGTTCTTGAGGATTATGATCTGAGTCATCAAGTTTATAAAAAATTGGACCCTTACTAGTATCAAAGAAACCACCGCTGATCCTTGAGATACAAAATGGGAATAGCAGTTTACAATGTGAACAAATCATTGGTGCTTTTGAGCTAGAGTAGGGTATGAGCACCGTTTTCCTTCAACTCCTTGACTTTCAATTTTTTAAGCATCACGAAAGAAAAATGTAGTGTTTGTAGGTATTTCAGAATACCAAAAGGCAAACATTTGAAACTATTTGTAACAATTTTTTAAAACTATAACATAAATAGAAGTTCCACTGAGATGTTTAAGTCATACATGTAGCTACAACACAGGAATATTACATCAACTCTAATTAGTAGGAATTTATTTTATAAAACAAAATTCCAAAGACTTATTATAATAAGAACTTTGGCTCTACTTCATTTCTTTGAGCATATGTTTAAAATATGCCACAAGGCTGACCTCTGCTGGGTCATAAATTATCAAGCATCTGAAGTGGCACACAAATATTAAAAATTTATTGACCATAAGAAAAAGCAATTTTTTAGTATCACAAAATATTTTTCATAGATCTCAACATAAAAAGGACATAATATTCTTCACAGTTTCTTACAGGCAGTTAACATGTTGTAAGTCATTATAATAAACAGGAAGCTAATGATCCCACTACTTACTTACTCACCAGTATTTGAATATAAAATCAGCTAAAGGACCCAGAACCACTGCTTTTTATGAAATTAAGTTTAAAAGTTAGCTCTGCAAAATATTCTTTTTTTATCCACTGCAAAAATCATGCAACAAGTCTTAGTTATTCACAAGGCCGGATCCTCACATGGACAAGTGCTCGGGTAAAAAAAAAGGGGGAAAAAAAAGTCTTGCAGACACATAAATACATTACATTGTGCCTTTTATTCACCTTTGGAGTCTGCCTGGAATTATCAAGGTCAGTCCTTCCTCTATGCAGCAGGAAAGCTCACAAATGATTGTCAGAAGCTTCTTTCTCTGCCACCACTAAAGTTTCAGAGAACCTTGAAATGATTTTAAAACACAGTTATAAATGTAAAAAATTCACAGAAAGAAGCAGCAGTGCACAGCCTTAGACAGCCTTAAATCAGTGTCCGTGTTACTGTAATTCATACCAGCCACCAGATCACACCTCTGTGTCTTACTCTCTGCCTCAACCCCAGGCAAAGCAACTGCAGCATACCAGAGACACACCTTACCCTCCTTGACCAGACTACTAGGCAGAGCAGAGATGACTTCCATTATCCTCAGAAGTAGTCATGCCATGGCACCTCAGAATGTGATCCCCATTTGCCATAAACACTGGGATTTAACTGAAGAACAAAAAGTAGCTAACGGTGTTTCCTTTAGTTGCCACAAAAATCAAGAGAGGAATGAAAAATCAACTGTTTCCCATTACGCCCTGAATATCAAGCCACTGACCGAAGCTAATGAACTTAAATAGATGTGTGACTCATATATGAAAATACATAACATACAGACTGAGTAGTCGTGAGATTTTGTCCAGTCTTCTACAGATTATGAGTCATTATACTGACCCTTTTCTCACTATGCCTTGAGCTCAGTGACCTGGGTTTCAGTAAATATCTACCAAAGATGTCTCCTGAAGAAAGGAAGAGTTAAAACTCACCATATTCCATCATTCAGCAGCCTGAACATAAAAAAAAAATCCCAAACCACATCCAGCTCCATCTTCTACCCAAAGAGTATTATATTCCCTTCTCAACTCAAATCTGCTGCTTATCAAGTACTGCTGTATTGTAACCTACTCCATGAGATAATCAAATGAACTCCTGAACAAGCTTGACAGAGTTCAAGAAATGTTCTGTGAGTCTGTTCTTTTTCTGATAAATGGACAAGACTGATGTAATGCAAATTCTCAGGTGAAAGAAATAATTCCAAATACTCACCTTGTATAATCTACAGTTTTATAAAAGCTGCAAAAAATGCAATTCTCTTATGTCAGACAGTACTGAGTGTAGAGGTCACATGAGATGAATCATCTGATTTTTATGTAACAATCTCCAGTTTAGATTGTCAAAAACTACATTAGCCCCTTTGCCTCAGCATTATGTCAGGAAGTCTTGTTGACTATAAAAGAAACTTTTTACAGATGTCTGACTTTCCAGAACACAGTATTTCCTTCCTTTTTTTTTTTTTCTTTCTTACATGACCTACATATCTTTTTGTCAGACATTTAAGTTAGAAGTGACCATGTTAGAATTTATTTTCAACCTGCACTCTTCCATATTAATGCCTCTGTTGTTACTGAACAGTCTGAAAACACTGATAAGATTAGCTAATGATGCCAACAGATTTTTATTTTTACATCTTCAAAGAGAACCAACTGATAGGAAAATATATTGATTTGATGCAAAACCCCATAGGGCATCTCTCCAACATGACTCCTTATCTGTACATTAGGCCATTCTTAATCATTAAACACTTACTGACAGGAACAATTTTTATCAGATGCTACTAAATGAAATGCTATAATGAGCTTATTGTATGCACAGTATTTGGCCATATCCTTGGCTCTATTGGTTCTTCCAAGGAATCCATAAAAAACATATAAGAGCTAAGTCTATTGTAATTTACCTAATTCTTCTATATAAATAACCCACCTTCACTAAATTTTCAGCAAAACCCAACAAACACTATAAAATTAACATGTATGCCCCATCACTAAGGAAAGCAAGTTTGTCATGCAAGAGTATGTTCTCTACAAAGAACTAAAACAATGCATTTAATAGGTTTTAGCTCTACTACTGTGCTATAGGTTTTCCCACTAAAATTCTGAATCTTTTTTTTCCCCATTTTGCCCAGCTTTGCATCAGATGTAATTACCATTGGCTTTTTGGATCATTCTCAATTATCCTAGTGAAAAATGGTGGATTTGACGCTGTTCTGCTATTATTCTGCATTTGTTAGGACGATCAAGAGATTTTTTTCAGCTTTAGATACCAAAAGTTAAAAAAAAAAAATAAATTAAAATTACTGTCTAGAACCAACACTGTTTAAATATCCTGCATTTTTCTATTACTTTTAAAAGGGTCTTAACAAACATGTACTAGCTTCTTTCATTTTAAACATACACTAAATCTTCTCTTCGTTAATTAGCTTGGCAACATTAAATGTGAGTTAAACACACAAACAAGAACTCATGTAAAGGAAGTTATGTCATATAATTTTATATAATTATATTTACTACATTTGTCTACTCCTTCAAGTCAGTGGAATGCAATACTCACTTCTAAAACATGATTTATATAGAAAGAGATGTCCTAGAAGCACAATTATTTTATAATCTGAGATTCTGCAGGAAAAAGAAAAAAAATCAAACCTCAAAACTGACATCTAATATAAGAGGAGATGTTGACTTAAAAATATCATACTGCAAATCTTTGGGAACAGATTTGAAGTAAAACCCATTTTATAGGCTTTCTTTTTCTGAAAAGCTTCTCTCCTCCCATTTCTGCTTCAAGACTAATGAATTTATGAAAATAGGAGCGTTAATGCATGATAGCTACTATAAAGTGCACCAGAAGTTCCAAAGTAATAAAGTACCTACAGAGATGTATCTGTGAATTCATGGATTTTAAATCTAAGACATATGAGGTTATCTAGAGGTAGAATTCTAGGCTCTCAGGCAATAGGAAACTCTAAAAATTGTGATCAAGAAATAAAGCTGGTTATTTGAGTTAGCACAGTCTCTGTGATAGAAAAGCTCTTACAATGTAAAACATCCTAAAAAAGAGGGCAAAAAAACTATGATTTATCACAATAAATTAAAAAGTGTGGTAAATTAACATACTATCTTCTTCACTTTAGTTCCTGTTTCCATTTAGTATAATACAAAGGCAAGATCACACAGATTCTGCCTAAGCTTCCTCTGATATGAAGTAACATTTGAAAATAATTTCAGAAAATAACAGTAGCCATCAATCATTCTCTGTAATCATGAGAGTAAACAGCTGATATCACAATCCTGGCAAATCAAACAGGAGTTATAGAGACCTCTCACAAAATATGAGAAATTAAATAATCCTTACGTATTAGCAAATAAGAATGGCAGCTATTACTCAATTAAAAGCACAGGACTACTCAATTAAAAGCACAGGACTACACTAATGGGTTTTGCATTGTGCAAAATGATTGTGCAAGATGCCTGATTGTTAATTTAGGAGCTGGAACAAGCTGTGTTTGTGTAAGGAAAAAGAGCAATGTTAAGTAAAGGCTTGGCTCCCCTCTCAAGAAAGGAAGATAAATGCCATTGTTTCCTCTTTGAGGAGGTGCTGGTGCAAAACTGTCACAGACGTGTGACTAATAACCAGTGGATCAGGAGAGATGTTTTGCTGAAGATTGAGTAGAGGATGAGGCAAAGCAGATTGCTCTGCAGGGGGCAAAGAACATAGCCAAAAA
>VYXD01013606.1:197109-214047 GCA_013397195.1 Hylia prasina
AAAAAAAAAAAAAAAAGCTGTGTTTTCTGCAAAACACTTGGATAAACTGGCTTAATCAATTGACCACCCCAAGACATTAAGTAGAGGAAATAATTGATTGAGACCCTAAATTCTAATTTTTATCTCCAGCTCTAAATGAGTTCCCATTAGTCAAAAAATGACACAAAGGAAGCCTGTTCAGATCTTGAAATAAGTTTAAAGTTACTTTTCCAGCAGAAAACAGACAAAAGAACTAAAAATCATCTTGGGAAAAAAACCCCAAAATTTGGTATCAGGAAACAGAGAAATGAAAAAACTGAGCAAGTAAGGATGGTTCTAAAGAAAAAAAAAGTCACAACATCAATGGAAACATTTTATAATCATTCCGTTTTCTTCACTACCACAGTTTGCCCATTCCATAGGAAGATAGTGCTGACAAACAGGAAAACATATTTGAGAGTTCTTGTCTCTAAACAAATTCAATATTTGTTTAGTTTCATTTAAACACATATTTCTGGTTGAATACCAGTAGTCAAAATTAATTAGCTCTTCAAAAGTTAACAGAGACAGAACAAAGTCTTTTAAGAACTGTTGATCTTCAGAGAACAAAGGATAAATTCAATCTAGAAACAGAGTCATAAGAGGTTCTTTCACTAGATACTTACTTGGACTCTCTGGAGATGTACAACATGATCCTCTATGGAAGACTTTAAAGCAGAAGGAACACTTAAGATCTCTTGATAATTATCCATGAGAAAAGATACAAGTTTAGCAGCAAGAAGTTCATCCAAGTCTATTTCATCCTTTGAGCAGAGAATACAACGGGAAAACGCCTGAACCATCTGAGGAAAAAAACCCACATTATTATCATGTATTTTTCTGTTTGGGACTGAGGAGTAGAGAATCAGGCTATATTTAAAAAGTGATCTTTTAGAACAAATATTTTAACATCACAATATTTACTGAACTTCAAACATATCAATATTTTAAAAAATGTATTATGCTTGGTGATATTACGGGAGTGCACTGAAGATTGCTCCTGCCTCATACAGATAATCCAGTCCTGACATTAGATGTGGAATGGATGAAATCCATTTTATTCTCAAGGCTTTGTCAAATAGCCACTCTGCAGGGCTACTTAGAGAGGGCATATTAGAGATTTTAAAACATAACACAGAAATTTAATAGAAATTAGGCACCAGAGGGAAACTTAATACCACTATTCTGAAATCATCAAATCAAGTTTCAGGCCCCTTTAACTTCATGTAGACTTGTGCTCAGTTACCAGTTTGTGCACCAGTCACTTGTAACATTAAAATCACAGAAGGCAATGAAGATTTCTGTCATGTACCATAGACTACATTGCTGAATTAAAACTTAGTACAGAATACTCAGACTCTAAGGATTCACTTCTAAAAAATTTCAATTACAACAATAATTTTAATGAAAGAACTCTTACAGTTAATTAAATTATAACCCTGGCACAAAAAATTTAATTATTTTAATCAAATACTATTCAGAGTCCACAAAAAACTTAACTGTTGTGGAGCAGGTTGAGATTTGTGCATGCTACTATAGGATTTTTACAGAATGGCTCTGCAGCTTAGTTTTCCATTGCACTTAATTTTCAAAGACTTTTAAATTAACCAAAATAAATACATGTTGTTAGCTAGCTGGAATTGTAAGTTAGCCTAATAACTTTGTAATAAAGTGTTGTTGCAAACATCAGTGTAGTGGTATCACTACATAAGGTCATACAGAAGGAGCATTAGCAAAAAACCAGAGCTTACTCTAACAGACTTCTGTGTGTGGTGAAAAGGAAATGACTGAAATAAATGGTTGTGATGTTAATTTTTTTGAATGGTTGAAAACAGGTCAATCAGAACATTCAGTTCTATATTTCTAGCTATGACTGAAACAGGCAGTCTTTTTCATTCATAATGTCTGCAGTGATAAAGAACACCAGAGACTTCATCTGCTTTTTTTTGTTGTTGAATTTGCTTGCTTGTTTTGGAGGGTTGCCTGTTCGTTTGTGCTTTTTTTCTACTCAATAGCAAAATCAGTGGTGATTTAACTTTGAAAGGTAAGGAAACCTCTAAATTCTGAGCAAGTTCTTTGTGTGCTCATAAATTATCATGAAATCCCACTTTATTCAAATTCAGATTAGCTTTCCACAGAGCTGGGATAGACAAACCAGTCCCTCAGACAAAGCAAACTGTATTTTGTTCATACTCTCCAGTAAGAATCTTTAACCTGTGCTGCTCCAAAAGCCTGTCCACACCTTTTACCTTACACTTATACGTACCAAAATTCTGGTCCTCACTGATTCAGAAAGAGGTGGCAAATCCTGGTTTAGACTAATTCTTGCCATCATTCTCACCAACAGCTGTAGTCTTTTTCTATTTTCTGGTGGCAGTAGGAGACAAGATATCTGAAGAGCTTCTATAGCCTTGCTGGGTTTTTGCAGTAGCCCTGGTTTATATAAGGTAAGAAAATTGGGGAACATTTCTCAGTTATATATTTCCATAATATTTAACATATTTCTGAATCTAACTCCCAGAATTCCTTTCTTACTCATTCAAGATTGCCTTAGAACACCACTCCCCAAGGAGACTAGAAAGATATAGAATTGGACTACTAGGACTTAAGTTTTTAGAAGACTTTCTTCTGATGCCCTGATAGCCATAACCAACAAGATATTAGAATACATGAGAAATGACAACGTTTTGTTTCATCCTTTGCTCTTTTATTACCTCAGCACTAAACACAACTGAATGGTATGCACAGATATAGCAACCACATTAATTAAAAGTCTGTGGCAACATTCAGAGGGAAGAAAATGTGCTTATGCATCAGTGACAGCTATGACAATACCAACATGGGCCTCACACCTATAGACATTAAATCTGTGCCTAACTCTGCTTACAGACTCTTGAGAAAACACTCTGGTGAGCATGGTAGAGATATTTGAAGACTGGACAGGCAGAGCAGAAAGTGATAGTAGTTTAGGTACCTATAGAATCAAAATGTCATCTTATTTTAGGTTAAGGCTCAGCCAAGGAACCATTTATTACAATTTTGTCTAAACAGCTCTAGTATCAGAACAAAAGTCAGGAAATAAAATATCTCCATGACTGAAATCTAGCAGTAATTTCTGTTAGAAAAGGAACAAGGAGGAAAACTAAGACCTTTTTTTTTTTCCCCCAGAGGACAGTAGAAGTTGGAAGAGATCTCTGGAGATTGTACAGACCTCTTCACATGCTTAAAGCAGATTCATCTACAGGAAGGTGCCCATGACTAGGTTTTGAACAGCTCCAAATACAGATCTTCCACAGCCTCTCTGGTCAACTACTTCCACTGTTTCATCACCTTCCAATTAAAATGTTATTATTTAAGAAAATGAGGTTTCCTGTACTTCTGTTCCTGCCCATTGACTCTTGTTCTGTCACTGGGAATCACTGATAGAAGTCTAGCTCCTTCTTCTTTACTCCTCTTGTATCATCTTTTATGCAGACTACTTAGATTGTCCCTGAGCCTTCTCCTCTCCAGACTAAACAGTCCCTGTTATCAGTTTCTTCCCATATGACACATGTTCCAAGACTTTAATAATTTTTAATTTGTTTCACTGACTAGTGCTGCGGAAACATCTCTCTCGACCTACAGCAGTACACCTTATGCAGTTATGGATGCTGCTGATATTCTCTGCCTCAAGGACACTGCTGGCTCATGGTCACATTAATGGCCACCAGGACTTCCAAGTCCTTCTCAGCAAAGCTGCTTTCAAACAAGTCAACCCCCATTTACTGGTGCATGGGATTATTCTTCCCCAGGAGAGGAGTTGACATTTCCCCTTTTCTGAACTTTATAACATTTCTGTTCACCCATTTCTCCAGCCAGTCAAGGTCACCCTGCATGGTACTACAGTCCCCTGCTGCATAAGCTACTCTTCCCCATTTCAGCTTTCTGCGTGCTTGTTTAGAGCACTGTGCCCTTTTTTAGGACAGAATGTGCCACCATCCTGGTCATTAACAAAGTGTTAATCACTGGCCACACTATCAGCCCTGGGGTGCTCTCCACTGACTGACATCCAGCCAGACTTTGTGTGTGCCACAGATCACAGCCCTCTTAGCCCAGCAATTGCACTGATTTCTGAGTTTACCTCATTACCCACCTATCCAGCCTGTACCTCCTCAGGCTGCCAAATGGAAGACAGTACTGAAAGCTTTACTACTCTCAACATGAACAGTATCCACTGCTATCACCTCACCCACCATTTGGTCAACTCCACAGTGTAAACTGTTACTTAATGAAAAAGAAGTGTGGGGTAGATAAGGCATTCTAAAGAGAGGGGTAAAGCGCTGAAGTTAATTTTCATAATGAAGCTTTTTCTAATTTCAAAGCAAGATTTGGCAGGCATAATAATGCATATCTTTAGAAGAGTAAGGAATGAACTCATATCAACACTTCACTTATTTAAGAGACTACAAAACTAATGTTTGACTTCTTGAAGCATTGCACAATTTTCATTGATTTCCATATACACACACTGGCATGAAATTTTTCTTCTAATTTTACATTTATGAAATTCTGTGAAATAAAACTAGTAAAACCTGAAAGACGTGAAAAACAATAGAAAACCAAACAGAAACAGAGTATGAAAGCATAGGAATGAGTTTTAAAGACATCAACAAGAGTTATCTAAAATAAAGAAGTCAGAAATTGAGCTATATTCAGTATGAAGCAAGACTGACAACTCATGAAGCATAAAATACTAAATTCCAGAAAGAGAAGTGTTATTCTAGATTCCTTTCTTGTCTCAGTAGTTTATAGAAAACTGTGTTGTTCACACAGAAAGAAGCTCAAAAAACTAGCATGCTGCAAAGCAGGCTTAGTTTTCAACTAAGTTTTTCTTTCTGAAATTTGATTACATAAAATGTAATCAAATATTTTCATATTTACTGTCTTTCAGTAAGCCATCTGTAGGATCAGAATTGACAATTTTAATGTAGTGTGAACCTCTGAAAAGTTCTAGTTAATAAGTAAACCACTGCTTCTTTAAAGCACTATATTAGTTAACTTCATTTCTAAATTTAAGCAACAAAGTATTTCAATTCCCTTCAAATGTCATATTTCCAGGGTTAAAAACAGTGCTTAAAGCCCTAATCCTTTCTAGTCTAGACTTCAGTCAACTGATCTCTATAAGCTTATGAGAGTTTTTAAGACATTTAAACACTTGTAAAAAAAGAAAAATCTGTTAAAATCCATCTGTCGGATGCTGAGCAATGAATAGAGGCCTTCAATATTATAAAGAAGCAGTGAAAGACTTTTGAAGTGGATCAAAAAGATACAAAAAGAACACCACCGTGTAATAAATTTAAATATTAAACTGTTCTCTATGTAGAATGGAAAGGACAGGTCCTAAAGAATTCATCTGGATAGTATTTATGTAAGGTAAAATAACTCCAGGAAATTAAAGAATATTTTTTTCATTACATCCCAAACTACTTACCTAACACACTAACAAAAATATCAAAAAAATGAAATGTGAGAAGAGGTTCTTTCATCTGGCCAAAGTAGTCCACTATAGTTTTGAAGACATCTCTTTCAAAGCCTGAGTATGTAGGCTGCTTCAGATCTGAACAGCTGGGCCCTACAAAGAACAAAAAAATCAAAACAAAAAGGAGCAAAAAGAGAGAGAACATTGACTTGCAGCCACCAAGCAGATCAGTGTTTTCTAATTCAGCCCATTAAAATGGATTATTAGAGAAAAAAAATTGATTCTTCAAAATAAGTGAAATTTTATTGATCTACTACTGCACTGATCTATTCCTAGTAGGCTTAATGAAGATACATAGTAGAGAAAAAGCATTAATAGAATAGTTAAACCTTTATACAATTCATTTAAATAAGCTGCACTGGAAGAAGAATACATGCTGACAGGCTTTTCCAACTTTCTTTCAGAAAATCATCATAAAAAAGACTGAAACTGAAAATAAACAGGATTTAATAAAGTGGTGAAGACACAGTCAGTCCAATTTATTTTTTGGGGGGTGGGTTCTTTGTGGGATCTTTTTTCCCTTCTGAATTTACTTACCATTTGCTAGACATTTCATTGCGGATAATATCCAATGAGGTAGTTCCTCTGGACAGGGGGGAAACAGAAATTAAAAGAAGAAAAAAGAAAAAAAAAGAAAAATCTTCAACTGTTAGACAAAAGCAAAGCTGAAAACACTTTAATATGTTCCTCCTGTGTACCACACCAAGTGACTCCAGAGGCAGGCTATACCTTAATGTAGGATGCAGCTTGAATTACATCTCTACTTCAGTACCTCCACAACTATCAAACAGTTATGCATTCTGCCCTTGCAGCTCAATCAGCAAAACAGGTCACATATCACAACACTTTAACCTACCCTAAAAATAAAGAAATAAGACTAAACGAATTCTAGATACAGCCTTCCTCTGTGCTATGCAATGAAGTGTTTACTTTGTACCAAAGATGATGAAAAACACTCACATATTCAGTTTTGCCACTTCTGCAAAGAGGAAGTTAATATTTTGAGATGGTCCAGCTGCCTTTGAAATGAACATAGATATGTTCTGAAGGTAGTTTTATTCACAATCAAACCAGGTTTCAATATCATATTTAATTTCTCTACTAATCTTATGAAAAACATAGCACCAGTAATACTGTGATATATACAATATATACAAATACAACAACCATGTGATATATCAGAGCAGCAAAGATGCTTTATTTTTTCTCTGATGTGCAAAATAGTTTAAACATGGTATTATTTTCAAAAAACATTGACTCAAAACTCAAAACTCTCTCAATGCATATTTTGGCTCTTTCACAATTTTTGTTACTTTTTTTCCTTCATGTAAACATTCAAGTTCAGGTAGTTAAAAGGGTAGTACTGATAAAGTTACCTTGAAGTAATTAATATCCCTATATTTATAAATGGTAGAAAGTTGCTGCTGTTTCATATTCATTTTTCAACCCTACTAAGGACAAAATCTGTTTAAGAGAGTTAATAGGGAATAAACCCTGACTCTTACTATTGGGATATCAGTGGAGAATAATAGCATTTTACTTTGTAAAAATTCTAGTTTTACAGATGTGGTCACACAAGTATAAAGGTGCAACAGGTTACTGTGGATTAGAACTAATACTTAAATTCCAGTATATTACAATATTTTTTAAAAAAAGAAAAATTCTAAAATACTCACTTGATTTGTCCTCCAAAATGACAATGCCTTGCTTATTGACATTATATACATTTTGAACTATATGTTTTGAATTCACAAGTTTTGTGTCTAACACCTCATCCAGAGAATCCAAACCCAAGACCTTTTGTAGCCTGCAAAAATACACAAACACACAGTTCATACACCATCTAATCTGGAAAGGGCAAACAAGAAGTATTAGGATACAATTCGGAAAAAAAAGAGACCTTCATTTTATAGATAATATCTCCAGCTGGATGACAGTCATAAGGATCATTCAGTGCAACTCCTGCTCCTCACAGAACTGCCTAGATTTGTAGAATATCCTAAGATGGAAGGGATCCACAAAGATCAACTCCTGGCTGTGCACAGTACAACCACAAAAATTATACCACTGAGAGCCTTGTCCAAACAGCTCTTGAACTCCGTCAGGCTTAGCTGCTGTCACCACTTCCTGGGGAGCCTGTTCCAGTGCCCAGCCACCTTCTGGATGAGTACTCTTTTCCTAACATCCAACCTGAACCTCCCCTGACAACTTCAGGCCATTCCTTCAGTCCTGTCACTGGCCACAGAGACAAGATCAGTGTATTCTCCACTTCACATCATGGACTGCACTGCAATGTCCCCTCAAGCCTCCTCTTTGCTAGGTTAAAGAAGCCAGGAGACCTCAACCTCTCCTCATGTCTTCCCCTCTAGACCCCTCACGATCTTCATAGCCCTAAAAAAAGTTTCATTTTAGTACCTAGAAAAGGTTTAGTAATTTTAATACCTAAAACTATACCATGTAACTGAAAGCACTGCCAGCGTGCTCCTTGAACTCTGTCAGGCTTGGTGCTGTGACCACTTCCCCAGGGGGGCAGTTCCAGTGCCAGTCACCCCCTGAGTGCAGAACCTCTTCCTAATGTGGAGTCTGAACTTCGCCAGACACCTGATTCCATCTCCTTGTGTCCTGTTGCTGGTCAGAGATCTTCCACATCTCCCCCCAGTGCCTCTCCAGAAGTTGTAGTTGCAATGAGGTCACCCCTCAGCTTTTTCAAAGCTTTTGGTGACTGTACAGCTCTTTGCTCTATCCAGAGCTCACTGCAGGCCCTGTGTACCCTTGAAGGAGTCCAGAGTTCCCTCTAACCTAGTATCATGGACAAACTTAATGTACATTCAATTCCTGCATACTTATCATTTATAAAAACATGAGAAAAGCACTAGTCCTAGAATGGAGCCTGCAGAACTCCGCTGATGACTGCTCACCAGATAACCACATTTACTATGTCTGACCCATTAGCCAGCTGCTCACCCAACAGTATTATGGACTCATCAAGCTGCATGCTGGATGTTTACCTAGAAGGATAATGTGAGAGACAGTATCAAAAGCTTTGCTTAAATGCAAAGCAACCACATTAACTGGCTTCCATTGGTCAGCTAGATAGCTGACTTTGTCATAAAAGAAAATTAAATTGGCTAAGCAGTATTTTCCCCTTCTGAAACTGTGCTGGCTATGACCATTGACTGTGTGTCTCTCAAGTATTTTTTTATTAACTCCCAGAACAACCTTTTCCATAAGGTTGGAAATTTTAAGGGCACTGAAGTGATACTGACAGGCCTGTAATTACCAAGGTCTTTGTTCTTTGCTTTCTTAAAATTGAGAAAATATTTGCCAGCTTCCAGACAACAGGGGCCTCTCCAGACTCCCAAGATAGATGAAAAAAAATGGAGAGAGATGTTGCAATAATCCAGCACTTTCAGTACCCTGGGATGAATCATCCAGCTCTTTCAATACCCGGGGATGGATCCCATCGGGCTCCATAGATTTAAGCACATCCAGCTGGAGCAGAAAGTTTCAAACAAAAATTCAGGGTCAGCTGTGAGTCTCCCCATTCCCACTGTCATACCCTTCCAACACAGACCTGTGGGAGTCTTAGTGTAAAATATCAAATTTAAAGAGGCCAGGACTTTCTGTCAGGTGAATGCTATTTCTCCCTGATCAAGATGTCAGGGTGTCAGCATCCTTCCACACAATCTGCTGTGCCAACAGTGTTTGCCCACCCTGGTCTTTTGGTTGCGAGAGCTCTGTAGGGACCTTTATGTGAAGGAGGGGTTTGGCCACCACCACCCCTAGTCTCACTTGCCCAGATCCTGTCCCCTGCTGCCTGTGAGTTCCAGGCTACCCGAGGGTCTCTCCATTCCCCTGAAGTTTTCTTGGTTCAGGAAACCCAGGAGCAGGTTTGCATGCAGTAAAGCCCTCTGGTGCCCATCAAGCTGTCACCAAAACTGCTCACCTCAGCACTGAGTGCATTACGTGCAGATAATGTGCTAGGTTTACACTAAAGTGATCATTAGTAAGATCTCAACTATGCTGTAATATCAGCTAGTGTATGTTATGTTTTGTCATCAGCAGAAATAGTCCAAAGCTTCAACTTTGCATAGGTTATTCTTTTTGAATATAGTAAAGAATATCTGAACCTCAAAGCTTCAGCACTCAATGAGCGACTCCATTTATCTCATACAAAGTATTGTACTTGCCACTGAAAGTTTTCATACTACTTCTACATAAGTGCTTTTCCTGCTATTTCCTACCAACAAGAAAAAGAGGCAGAGAAAAAAAAATGATTAAACAAGACAAAGTCCACACAACAAAGACTTGTATAACATAACATGCAGACGTCAAAAGGTACTAAGCACAGTAAAGTTTTTTTTGCAGACTTTATTTGCTGAATTTGTTAGCCAAATAACAAGTGGTAGAGTTAGTCTAGACACTATGGCTTTGAAGGCAGTGATGAAAAGTGAGTGGGTGAAATTACAAGTGTCACCAGAGAAGACAGACAAGACTATTACCTACTACAAACTTTTACTATAACAGCAAATGACTCATAAGTATACTCACCGTGATAAAGTCATGGATTTCCATATCTCTTCTATATTTGTTTGCGTTAGCTCTCTGCGGAACACAAGTTTGCATGCCGGCACTTCTCCGATAGCTATGCTGTGTCGCTTGTACCACATCTCAGAGTTCTGAAATCAGAAAAAGCTCTCCTCATTAACAGGTGAATTTCAAGTGTTAAACAGTATAAAACATTTATAGTACAGAATTGCTAGTGCTCCTAAATTCAAGTGAAGTCTTCAGGATGCAAGTAAGTATTTGTGTTTCAGAGAAATGAAACATTTTCTCAATCTTGCACACACATCTTTTCTCAATTCCATAACTTGTCCAAAGATGAAAACTTATGTGTGTCAGAATAGCCATTAAAGTTCAGGAGTCAATGACCTTTAATCCTACGTTCAGGTCCTATCCATGATTAAAATCTGTTCATCTACCATTGTAAGACTAAACATCTGTTTATGGAAAAGTTATTAGAGAATTATGAGATACAAAAGAATTAGAAGAAATTAATCCTTGTTCAGCATATACTGAAAATAACTAAACATTAAGTTCAATGACAGGTTCTATACATAAAGAAAATAAAAGCAAATCACTACTTCTGAAGGCACCCATCAGATCTAGTCCACCATTATAACAGTGTAAAAGTAAAGCAGAGAATGCAGAATGCACTATCCTTTATGCAACCTTCATATCCAAGCTTGATTCTTGAAAACCGTCATCAAGATATCAATGGGCGGACATATATTGCAGCTTGTATCAGCAGCACCCTTTTCAAGGCAAAAATGCTAATCATTCCAGTTCTTTGATTTACACTACAGACCAGTGCTAAAGCACATTAAAATATTCCTTGTGATCGCAACCAAACCACAAAATGCATTCCAGGACTACACCAAGCACTAATTGTCTCTCATTCCATGGCAGACTAGACTAGAGCTAGTTGGAAGCAAATAGCACTCTCTGAAATTAAGGGTCTAGTCTCCCCCATCAGTGTTTCATGACACAGACCCAGGTTCATCAATCCACACACAGCCACTAAGTGCTCAGATGGATGCTGGAGCAATTCAAGGTACCATTTTGACCTGTCTACTTCAGCATTCCAGTGAAGCTAAACCTAATTATAAAAGAGGCAACAGAAAGAAGCTTATACATTTGCCTCACTTACAGTCCACTGTATTAATCCAAACTACCATTGGAAGAGATTTTGAGCTATGCTGACCTATGTTGCTGCATCTGAGTCAGATGCAGAGGCAGACTTTTGCTAATACTTATCAGGCCAGGATGCTTGGATGAAAATTTAGAGCACAGTTGGTGGTTGTAACATATTACACCTTCAACAGATACTTGCTCAGTAACTAAAATACTCTATTCTCTTTTCTCATCTTTGGCACCATATTTTCTTCTATTTTGATCTTCTACCTACTATTGAAGTTCTAAGGACCATGTTTTTCCTCTTCAGAAGCTTGCTGTACATGAAGAGTGCAATTGATTTGCATGCAATTGGATTGTAAATATGGAATAACCATTCATTCAGAACATTTAGATGTCCAGCAAAATGGTGGGAGATAGTTTTCCAAATAGACTATGGTTCACCAAGAAATCTAAGGCCAGAGTCCTGCTCTGAAGTGCAGTAATAATAAGGCAAAAATCATCAAAGAAATCCCAAGTTCACAAATTGTGAGAGCACACATATATAAGTCACACTGAAGGAAGAGCTTAGAATATACTTAACTCAAGAAATCTAGTCTTTTAATATGTGTGGGTGAACAGAGTTGATACAATTTTGGTTTACTAATAAAAGCAAGTTTTTTCAATAACTTTACAAAGGCTGGATCAATCCAGATAAGTATGAGGCAGGATGATTTTCCATGCTTACAAAGGATAACTGAAAAATCAGGGCCGCTTCTTAGCCAAAATGTCTTCTTTATAAAAAAGGAAATTGACTCAGTAACAGCCTTATAGCAGCTAGGAAGGTTGTAATACTTTATGCACTCCAATACCTGAAGTGTCCAAATAAGCACTACAGTGTGACTATTCTGTCTCCTAATAAATGCCCTATTGGAATCTGAGCAAACTGGAATGAAATATGGGAAAGTACACCCCTGCTGAAATCAAATTGCTCCGGACATTGCAATGTGCAGCACAAAGAACACTAAAGGCTTATTTCTCCAGCAAACTGTAACAAAAACTTTACTTCACAAAAGTTTAAAATAAAAATGTGCTTAGCATTTAATTTAAGTCAGTATTTTGTGACAGAGTGTAGAGGTCATCAGTTCAGTTTTGCTTTCCAAGTATGGTTTTGTCTGGGGAAATAAAACTGCGTGCCTTACCAGTGCGACAGATTTCACTGGGATCTGTTCTTGAGAACGGCCAGCCTTCGGTTCATTCCAGTCTGGAAATTTAATTACTTCCTTTCCACATGAAGGTTTCTTTGGATATGACTTCAGTGGTGACGAAGGAGGAAATCTACAATTAGAGAACATTTTTAAAGTCTCTGAATGTCAACCTGATCCCTATTTACCAATGCAAAACTGTAGTCAGCTTTCACATGCAAAAATACAAGAAATGCTTTGGACATTCACAGCCCCACTTAGTTCCCTGTTGACTGGTGTTACATGATATGTAAAACTTGTGGACTGTCTTGTTTGCCCTCCAGATGCTGCTCCAGAATAGTTCAAGTCCTTTGTTCCTCCCATGACATAGCTGGTGGGTGAATGTCTGACATCTCAGTGCATCTCATATAGCACTAGCTGTCTTTGCACAGGTGGTGACATAGGTCTTCACTAGAAGATGTTGCTTCTGCTGAAAAAGCTGTGGGTATGTTTTCCCCCATGTCAAGTGCATTGTTAGCATGCATTTCCTAAAGCAAAGCTACATAGCTAAGTCGCATGACTAACACTTGAATTTAGTTAGAGTGCATGCAAGTGTCCACACAAAGTTTTGCCCACATTACCAGGTTCTTCTGTGTTTACATGCTTTCTGTGCGAAGATCATATCCTGCAGTTCTTTTCTGGAGTCTTTTTCCAGCTGATTTTGCGGGTAACTATTTGACTTCTTAAGGCATTTCAAGAAGTGACTTGAAGAAATTAGCAGAAATAAGCCCTAAACCAGCCCTTGTAGAAAAGAAGGAAAACAAACTATCCAGCTTGACCAGCATCAAATTATTGCTAAGCTTAGGTCAGGGCATGTACAAAGGAACTAATGACAGCATATCAGAAAGACAAATCAGTTAGATGGCAACACCTCTTCAGACTGGTCCAGGTCCAATCTTGTCTACTTTCGCTCCCAAGTTTTAGATGCTGATATTCCTGATGCATTAAGAAACTGCTTAAGCCTCACTCACGCTTTTAAATCAGAATGTAAAAGACAGATATGTCCATGACATTGCAACAAAGAGCTTGTACACTGCTGGATAGCATGCATATGTATCCTACCAGAAAAAAAACGCTTGAGAAATCCTCAAGTTTCTCCAAAATGTCACCCCATCCTCTAAAGGCACTTCAAACATTTAATAAGCTTTTAATTTAAATTTGTGTTGCAGTTTGGTTAGTCCAGTACTGTTACACTGAATGTTTAAACACATTGATTGTTTTGACCACACACACTGAGCACAATTCCACAGTCCTGTTCAAACAGCACATGCGCAACACAGAGGTATCACTTGCATCAGGCAAACCCTCAGAACCAGCAGCAAGCACCTCATTCTAATCCTGCAAGATTTACTGGTTTTTAATGGTAAACCAGACTAGAAGGTTCAGCTGTTGAGTGCTCTCAACCATTTTTCAGATATTCATTATTTCTTAAAATAAAACATACTCACATATCTGCAGCCTTTTTCCTTTGCCTTACACTATTCTCAGTACTTTCCTGTTTCTTCTCCACTTCTTCACAATTTTTAGCTTTGCATCATTTGCTGCCCCCATTAATTTGCAACCAATCAGTAAAAGAATAAGTTCCTACAGGCAGAAAAATGAGGTGCATTCCCCTTTCTCAGGTAGTATTACAGCAAGATCTAGATGAAGAAGGATTAATATCACTCAAAGCGAAGGACTGAGGAGCACTCCAAGGCTGGCACATCAAGATCAGAATTGATTATAGCCAGCAACACTAGTTTGGGGAGTTTATAAAAAGAGGAACTAGAGATACCTGTTTGTGTCCAGAACAAAGGATGTAGAACAAGGTCAACTAACAGTGATGTCCATGATATAACAAGTATTACTGCTGAATTCCCAAGAGATTGCTATCATTGCTAGTGTGCTAACTCTCTTGCTTTTAATAGAATGGCTTAAATTCCCAAAAAAATGTGCAAAGCCCAACAGCTTCCAAAACAGTAACTTCACATCCATTATTGTAGAGTCAACTGAGCTAATAAGTCAGGACACACTGATAAGTCTTCACTGCTTTTAGAAATCACATTAGATCTCATCTTCACATTTAATACTTGCCAAATATTCTCACACAAACCAACTTTTGCAATATTTCTTTTGAATACTCTGTGGACAAACAAGAACAGGTAGCTGCATTTACATGTGAAGTTAATGAATGACACAACTGTGTACCACAGTGTGCAGTTACAGAATGTTAACACAGATTTATACAGAAGGTATGAAGCATGCAAGTATTTCCAAAGTTAGCACTCTCAGTGGAATTGACTCTTACCACTACCTGCCTCCACCCGTGCTCTGAGGAGAAAAAAACCCTTATTTTACACGTAGCATTAGGAAAGTCCACCAGAGGGAGCTGCCAGGACATTGAATACGTGACTAAAATAGGCTGGGAAACCAATGTTTAGCTACTTAAAGAGGAGAGAAGCATGTTTTGATACTTAAAGCCACGAGTAATGTATATAGATTATTTATGCACCAATCCCAGTGAGGAAAAAGATGGCTCCAATTCAAGATGTATGAAAGGTATGCATATTTAACTGAAAAAAAGTTCAATTAGTAACTTAGTCATCTTTCAGTGAGAGAAAAAGAATATCACAACAAAATACATAACAAGTGTCCTGTTGTCCAACAGCAGATCAGTAGGCAGAGTACGCAGAAAATTAAAAGAACAGAAATATTTCACCCAGACAACTTCCACAGCCTGCAGCTCAGTAAAGTCATGACTGAAAATATAAATAAAAGAACAAAATAATTTGAATATATACTCATGCTAATGCAAAATAAACAAAAAAAACCCACAGCCACACAAACAAGGCAAAACAAAGCCAAAGAACTGTCACATAACACCAGCAGTTATCAAACCCCATATGAAATCTCTTGAAAAAAATTAATGCCCAGAAATAAAAACAAAATATCAATAGAGCAAAATGAAAAATTTGCTTAATACATATCAAGTGGGAATTCAGTACTATCTATTTCCTCAAAGAGAATATTAAGAAATCATAACCTAAAAATTATTATGTAAAATATGAGTATATAATAATAGCTATAGTAAGTACAAGCATAAACTTACTGCTAACCTTTTTTCCCTAATGTTTTGTATGACGAGAACTTCCATTTCCTCAAAAGAAGGCTCACCATGATAAAAGTTACAAATCCACACTTGAAGTAATGGTCATCTTTATAATACCTCTGCACCAAACAGGACACTACAAGATGGTACAAATTCAGAACCTGAAACTTCTGTCCACCCAAACCTTAACTGAAGTCACAAGAGATCAAAGAACCCGGTCCAGTAATGCTAAGCTTTTATTACAGAGAAATTTTTTCTCTTCTGTTAACTAGCCATCAGCTGAGATGATCAACAGGGATAAGTAAACAATCATCCCTGAGGATAAGCAAATTAAGCTTTGTCCTTTGTCCCTCTGCAAAGCAAGGAGCATAAAAAAAGGTTACATCGTATATGTCTTAGATTCAGAAGGCCTTTCTTTTCTCTCACAAGAAGTGGAGACAGAAACCAAAATAGTCAGGGGGTTGTGGTGAAGGAAGACAACTGGAGCTGGATGACCAGTGGCATTCTCACTTCCACCTACGTGTCTTAGCACCTACTCTTCCAGGACCAACAAACCTGATGTCTGCCATCAGCAGTCAGAACTCGATACCACGGGAAAGCTGCAAAAGCTTTTGTTGATATGCAAAGAATGTAACTGAACAGAAGTGACCTTCAAAAATATTTCAAAACAGACAAGAAAACTGAAGTCAAACATTAAATCATGGCAGTTACCTGTTACCAGGGGAAAGCAGGTCAACACCTTTTCAGAGACATTCTACAAAAATACTTGTAAGACATGAGCAAGAGTTATTATACCCTGTTTCCAAAAAAACCCAAGTTTTTTCTATCACCGTATACAGGCTTACCGATACAAACGGCCATCGTCTTCAAAGTCCTCTTTGCCCCACCTCCCTTTAATATCTTCGATAACATGATTTTTCAGGAATTTTTTTAGCAACTTAACCGTTTGATCGCGAGTCACTTCTGGGCCGAAGTTTTGGTTAGAGCCAAGCAGCTCATGCAAGCAGTCCACGGCCTCCGAGGCTTTGAAGCAGCGCTCGTAGCTCTTGAAACGACAGCGATGCTTCCGTAAGGGCATCCCAGCGCGGAAGAGCTCGATTATCTCGTTCCACTGGGAAAGAGCAAAGCAAGTCGTTACGGGAGCTCTTCTCCCAGGTTTTCCCGCGACCAGAACGCAGCCAGCTCTGCAGGCAGAACTACACAAGTTCTCGACCAGCTGAGCTCGCAACAACATCGAAAGCAAAGCCCAGGATTTAAACTGTCGAGACCCGACAACAAACATCAGGTATAGGAGGCTAAAATATTTAGAGCCCCACACCACCGCGGATCTAGCCGGATACGGCTCTAGCCTCCCTGAGGTTTTACCGGGACAAAAGGTTGAACCTGCCGCTCCTCCC
>VYXD01013606.1:221973-252546 GCA_013397195.1 Hylia prasina
CATTTTCTAGATAGAGATCATCTACTTTTTTTTTTTTTTTTTTACACCAGAGATCCACAGTTCTTCCCCCCTCCCGTGTTCTGAATCCCAAATAACTTACGTTAAAAATACAAATTCTGTTTTGGAAGAAAACATACAAAATATACACCATGTAGTGTGCGCACCTAAACATCTTGATTGTCAAGTAGTGCAAGTTTCCCCTTTGACATGTACACTTCTTTGGTTTCAAATAATTTGTTTCACTGATCTTTGCTGATGCCATTTCTTGCCATTTTTGGCAGTCTTTGTCCCTTTGTGTAAGCGTGGTACCAGAAGTGGAGAAACAAGACTAAAAACATAGAGCCATAAAGCCAAATAATAAACATGAAAATTGGGTACTGGTACGGACAATCATCCATAACGTAGATTTGTCCTATATGGACCGTAATCATAATAAACTGGACCTGGAGGAAAAAGGTGAAGAAAATAAGTACTTTGAAAATAAAGGCATCCTTACTAGAGAAGTTAAAAAAATTTCAGTGTAGCTTGTTTGCTGAAAAACAGGTAAGAAGGGGTGGAGTGGGGGAAAACAAGGACCAACAGGGACAACAATACAACTTCCTAATATGACACAGATTTATCTTTATAGCCCATCTCCCCAAAATATTACTCTACTGAAAAACAGGTTTACGTAATAAAGAAAGAGAAGTTCTGGGACAAACTAAGAAGCTCATAGTAGGAAAATAGGGTTCTACCCTGACCAGTTCAGATAAAAAGGAAGGAGGCAGTGTTTGTCCAGTGACAAATGGGAAGCTCCTTTCAAAAAATTAGGCAGGGAAAAAAAAAAAAGGCAAAAAACCCCAGAACCAAGCAACCATTGAAGGGTTAGGGAACAAGAATTCCCATCTTCCCTGCACACTAGCATGTTATAAAAAGACACTCCACATGAACTCCAAGTTAATAGTCCACTGGTTGTGCCTCCAGGTCAGAAAGACCAAGTTATAAATATTCAGGCTACATTGTTTGGAGTTGCACAGGGTTACATGAACTATTCTACTAAAACCAGCCCTGGTGTAAGCAGACAGGGAGCTCCTTTACCTCCTCCATCAGCATCCCTGCTCATTCTAAGCCAATTCTTTAGCCAGAAACTGAATTTTGAAAAAAAATCTGCCTATTAAATGAGGTGGGCATGAAAAAGCACTCAGAAGGGCAACCTTTTGAAAGTGACCAAAAACTGATAAACCACTTAATATAATTACTGCAAGAGTGGGTTTTAATGCTCTGGGTTGGAGAGAGGTAAATTTTCGAAACATAAACATTTTCTATGAAAGAAAATCAAGTTCTAAAGAAATCCTTTTTCCTTTTCCTTACTACATGTTACATGTAGTTACTAGTTACATGTGTATTCTGTACATTAAGTATATTTTCTTGGTGTAAATTTGTATTTTGATACTTTTTATACAAGAAGTGAGTCTTGTAAATGTATTTACCAAGTACTGCATAACTGAAAATCTTATTTGACTAAATCTGTGATTACAGTGGATGCTGAAGTCAGCAGATTTAAATATATTACTGTGGAGAGCTCACGCCTTTTGTTATCCTTAATTAAAACATTAGTAAAACTCATACCAGCTGTAAGCCCCATACATGGGCATAACTAAAATGACAAATTTGTTGCATTAAATCTGTGTTAGCTACAGTCAGGTTTTTGGGAGGTGTATATGTCAAGGACAGTTACTCACAAGTTGTATAGTTGTCATGTACTTTTTCCACCACAAATATTTATGATAGGCTGGTCCCAAAGAACAGATTCCATAGTAAGTGTACATGACAACGTGCACAATACAGTTCAGCAAAGCATGAAATGTTCCTAAACCACCTGTAGAAAAACAAAAGATAGTAGTAGTATTACAGCAAGTATTTAATATAGGACTGAGGTCCTAGCAGATTGTTTTGAGCCAGGGTATGAAAAACATGTACCACAAAACCTAGATTTGACTGATCCTCAAGGTATTTTACCTGAATTGGGTTAGTACCAGTTCTGACGGATCATATCAGTTTCTTGTCTCAGAAAAGGTTTATCTAAACATTCCCAAAAAAGCAGTAAAACCCAGCTGATCTAATTACGTGTAAAAACATTTTAGTGATTTTTTTTTCCCTTTGGGTTCATTTTTTACTATTTTTTGTTAAAGCACATATTTGATAGAGACACAGAAAACTTAGAAAGCATTTCTCCTGGTTTTTGCCACCTTTCTATCCATCATGATGAACTTCAAAAAGTTATAGAGCATAAGTCTCTTCTCAATACAGATTTCCAGATTCCCAGGGAAAGAAATGCAGTTTCAGACAGTAAATTTTTGTAATCATGAACAAGGGTCTCAAAAATCCATTGTCAAACTCAAAACATACTTACAGTGAAAGGGAAACTTAAGTAGGGCCCATTTGGGGGTAAATTTCTGACAAAGTGGTAACACATGAGCATTTCAAAGAACAAGTAAGGAAATACTTCCTTTTCCGTTGGATTAACTATGGAGCTACATGATCCTGCCCAAAGTAGCTTTATTGTATTGAGTACAAGAAATTAGAGGTAAAAGTGTTCCAAGAAGCAGCAGACAGCAAAGTATTTTTAAAAGAAACATGGACATGAAAACAATGATCATCAAAAAGAAAACGAGATGACATAAAAGGAGACATTTAGTGAGAAAAAGAGTGCCATTTCCCATTTAGAATCATTCCAATTAAAAATAAAACATATTTTGTGTTTTTAGTAGCTCACGCTAATCTTCCATCTTGAGAAGGCATATCTCCTCCAGCTGTGATTGCAAACTTTCTTTGAAACTCAGCTATTTGTATTTTTTAAAATAATTTGAATGTTCTTACAGTTCAAATATACATACTTTTTTTTGGCTTGTGCAGTGAACATTCAAAAGAAAAAATAAATAGCTAAAGCAGAGAGAAAAGGAACCTACACAACAGTATAAAAATACGCTCCAAAAAGCAGTAGTATACTAAGAATCATTTTATAACTCTCTGTTTATATCAGATTAGAGAAAAAACAGCATCTCCATCCAAAACTGTTAGGCTTTTTACAAACAGGTTGAAAACTTGACAGATGCTGCTGTTGAGAAGAAAAAAGCACTGACAAAAATGAATACAAGGTAAACATCAGCAGGACTGAAATTCTTGGAAAAATTAAACTTACCAAACAACAGTATTTGGAAAGATAAGTGTAAAGATAAGCAATAGAGTTTTTGGAATAAACACAGCTCTGCATAAATATGAGGGACTATTACTAGCAGAGGACAAAACAATTCTTGCACATTTTGCTGAAAGTATTTGTCAAATTGTCACATGGGAAATTTGAATCTGATGCAAAATCAGAAGCCTGTAGCTGGTATACTGATCCAACGTCCAGATAAAAAGGAGAAAGTTAATCACCTATAAGTGGAAAATTTTCAAGGTTGTAGAGGAGGGACTGCTATTTGCTGCAGGTTTCCCTTTGCAGACCTATAAACACACTGGGGTGTATAATATAAAACCATTCAGTTTTATTATGAACATAACACCAGTCACTCAGCAAGATCTAAGAAATACATAATCAATCCACCACTTTCCTAATAACAGAAACTCAGCAAATACAACAGAAGTATAAGCATTTATCACAAGGAAAAGCTGCACACTGGAAAGGTTCAAAAGATCTACAGATCTTCTGGACTGCTTTCTGGACCGCTCCAGAAAAAAACAGACGAAACAGACACCAAGAGATCAGATTGAAAAGCAATGGAACAACTGCTTCATCAATTCATCACCAATTTTCTGGGACAAAAAAAGAAAAAAACCACAAAACATGTTTCCAGGTAAACATGTATGAAACCCCACTATTTCTCAGTAGAAACTCCTAAAAAAGCATAAGCTGTCCCAGAAATGGATTAATAAATGACTGTGAATTTCTCTACTCGTTTTTCAGATTATTCTCATGGCAAGTTGTATTTATTAGTGGTGCACATTGATAACGTGGCATAGGAAAATGCATGCAAAGACACACCAAGCAGGAAAGGAGAAAGTGAAGGTAAGCTGATAGTGGTCAAAGAATTTAAATTCAAAACAATTCAAATATGTTTCTTTAATAAAGAAGGTCTGGAAAAATATTTCTTTAGTTTTGAGAAAGCTGAAGTGTCAGGTGTAAATAAATCCCACACATGTTACCTAAAGCCAGTAAAAGTAACTGCAGAAAGACTGGATAATTTCTCAAATGGGAAAGAAAAAGGAACACAGTCCTCCCCTCCACCTCAGTTCTAACATTGTAGGCGGTGAAATGGTTATGAAGTAGTTTCAACAGAGTTAGTTGCTTCATGTATCTCCTCTAGCATTTATGATTTTTCAATGACTTCTCTTTTTCCTCTAATAATGTTTTTTGCTTGTATCCAACTCTCTTCTCTGCACCTCTTCCCCGATAAGAAATCAACACTGAACATAATGCTGTCAAATAAGAAAAGTAAGTAATCCCCAACCACTTCAATAGTTATGGTGATCTTGTTTGTTCCATAAAATACTGCAGAAATCTAAATTTTAAACCACTGATGTTTCCAAGGGGTTTAATTTTCTTTTTTTTTTTTTTTGTCTACTATAGGTCACTTTCACTACCAGAAGATATGTTCAACTTAAACTCCACTCTCTCTCCATACCTGCAGCAAATTTGACTCCAAACCACCAGGTCCACGGCATGATGGAATGATGAAAGACATGCAGGAATGTAACTTGGTTGTTTTTCTTACGCAGCACAAAAAATATCTGAAATAGATTTTTAATGAACAAAATGTTATAGAAGATAATCAAGCCCATCATATTTAAAGAAAAATGTACACATCAGTGCTGGTTGCTCACTACTATACATTTAAGTGTTCTTCATAGTTACAATATTAGGAAAAGAAGGAAAACTCAGTGAGTTTATGGCTACTCAAACTAGTTTTCAAAAAAACCTTCTACGTTTTCAAAAAAAACCTTAAAGTTTTAAAAAACATTATTTGAAAACCAGTAAGTAAAACAGACCTGTGAAATCTCAAAAGCCAATGCAAGCTTTGAAACCAAATGTCGAAGGTTGAGCCATCACCTATATGTGCAACAAACCATGTAAGGTGGACTTGCTTGAATTGAGAAGTCTCTACAAGTATCAGATTTTCTAAGTCCCCTGAACTATTAATGAAAGGCCATTTGAGAAAATTAACTGGAGGACTAACTAGATAATAGAAATATAGAAAATACTATGTTAGAGAAATAGCACTTTATTATGAACTCTGACTTAGCTACCATTGGAAAACATCGAAATTGTACAGAATATATGTAGATATTCTTAATTGATATTGACAGGTCCCCTTTTAAAGGACAGACATCAAGGGAAATGTTAAGGGAAGACAGAAAAAAAACCATAAGGAGAAGTCGGGTCACAGAAAGGGTAGTATCAGATGGCAAGCAAATAAATATGGAAGAAAAGTCTCGTGTGCCAGAGAAAACATTTGGAATCAGCAGATTTAAAGACAGCTAAGAAATTACTTTTGCAATAAGACAAAAAAGCTGATGAGAAACAGGTACCTAATTGTCTGTATTCAAAGAAAACAAATTTTAAAAAAATCAGGCTCCGGACTAATTAAAAAGGAGCACTACATCCTGTGCAGAATAAAGGCAAATAGAGCAATATACTTGTCAGGATTTTCCAGTTTTAGCATTCCTGCCACTTCCATTACCATTCCATTTGGTTTAGTCAGTAAAATCTTCCAGTGTTGAATCATGAACATTTGCAGATGAAAAGTCAGATGGCCAGCTTTGCTCAGAGGATGTAGAACATCCTCACTGCTTATGAATCAGCTCCTGAACCACCACTGTTGTGCCCCAAACAACAGGGCAAGTAGAACTGCAGCTAATTTCAACACTCAGAAGCTGGTTTGAAAATATCTCAGTCAGTCCTGTCTGGTGCCAGTCTTGGGAAGGTGGCTGCTGGTGGTGAACAAGGTCTGCCTTCTGCTTCAATGCATTGCTGCTCAGACTTTCTTTGAAAGAGGTTAGAGTGCCAGCCTGACATCAAACATCTCTATAGTCACGACACTCAAGACAACATCAGGAACTGAGAGCAGGTAGGTATGGCAATCTTGTCCTGCATTCAGAGCTGCTGCTGATGTGAATGGGGAAAATAAAATCTGAAGAATACATGAAAAAAAATATTCAGCATGATCAATTGTTTTTCATCTGCAGTGTTGAGACAAGCATTGCCATAGCATAACAGATTAGTATACTCAGCTGTTAAACAGACTTCCTAAATATTTAAAGGAAGTCTGTTAATGAGGGTGTATTCCCTCATTAACATTTTTCTGGATAATGAAGGAAGAACAGTGTAAAAAGACAGTAAGATACAAAGAGATAATAGGGGTAAACAATGTGATGGTATTCTAATAGTTGAAGATTGGAGGACTAAATAAAAAGCAACTTATATCCTCAGCCCTGAATAGCACCAGTTCTTGTCCTGTGAAAAGGAAACAGAACCACTTCTTTTATTAGCCTACAAATACTTACAGTGTCTAATAATTCAATGAACTTGGAAAAGAAATAAAGCCAACAAGTTCGCACCATCTGCAAGAGTAAAAATCAAATTGTCAAACCATATAAGTCATAAACAAAACTGAGCAGGATAAATAAATATCTGTATAAAGGAAAGTACTGGGTCAAGTGATGTGCCAAGGTTGACAGAAATATTTAAATGCATATTTGATTGGTTTTTCTTTAAAACAAATTTTAAACTTAAAGGAATTTTAAAACCAACAAAAACAAGCCAATGAATTCCTTGCCCCTTTCTTTGTCCCAACCAACCAGGCCACCCTTCCAGTTAGCTCACGTGCTCTACATTATGCAAGAGGGCATTTCCATTTAGTGCATTCCACTCTATAACAGTGCATTCAAAAAGCAGGCTGTTCAAAAAGCATTTCTAAAAATAAAATAAATGTATAACACACTACTTTGAACAACCTGGTCTAGTGTCCTTGCTCATATCAGGGGCGTTGGAACTAGATGATCTCCAAGGTCACTTCCAACCCAAACCATTCTATTTTCCTATGATAACAATTTGCCTTTGTCTTTGGCAACTTACTCTGAGAGCTGTTGGTGACCTCGAGTAGTCAACGATGTCACACCGGAATGAGTATCCTGTGGCCCAGCCTGACATAAGAAACTGGAGGAAAGAAAAGGGCAAAGATTAGCTTTACATATTTCGAAAAATTCATTAATTCTGGATTACTTTTGCAATCACTAAGCAGGAGGGGAAAAACAGTATTAAAAACACCTTAAATCAGCAACTTTGTCAATCATCTACCTGTGTGTGGGATAGCTACCACAAAAATCCTTTGCTGTTGCAGATTAATGAATTTCTAATTCCGGGACCACACCCATAGACAAGAATTTTCTTCCTACACCCATTATTTCAGCATTATAACTGAAGAGAAGAAAGAGATGCATCTCAAAACCAGTGTTCAAAAACAACTTACTGTGTAAGACCACAAAACCAAATATAATTCTTTTTAACATTGCTATCACAGCTAACTCTCCTAATACAAAAATGAATACAACACAGCATCTTAATACTCTAACAAAATCAGCACAACAGAAAGCCATTGCTAATTATCATTAAAGACAAGGAACAAATCATTATGCATGATGTACATTTAATATCATAATTCCTAAAATTCTGCTTAATTAAACTTCATGGTTCAATTAGTTTTCCACTCATACGAGTGACGAGAATCTACAACTGAGAGCACACACATGACCAAAGGACTATATGTACCAAATATAATACGATCTTTTCTCTTGGACTATATTAAATTTTGGACAAGAGCAACAATATATAGTATTATACATGGCTTATTCTACTGCCAGGCACTATGAATCTGTATTTTAAATCTTTTTGATGCCTCATTATCACCATCCATTCATGCATGGTAAGAGCTTCACCTCTCCTAACAGAAGCAGGCTTTCATCCTTCTAACTTCCTGAATGGATTGCTTAAAAAAAAACCCACCTTTTTTTGGAACAACAGCACAGTGCTAAAATACCCATCAAATGACTTGGTTCCAAAAAGGAAAAGAATCAGCTTCTTGCTGACCACCAGACAACAGCAGAAATTCAGTTGGTTACATTCTGTCCAGGCAGTCTTTCACGAAATTGTAACATGGAATTCCATCTTTACAGTAGACTTAGTGAATCCCTTGCCCGTGTCAGACCCTAACAGACGTTTAATTTTTTCTTTTATTGTTTCTTTGTGGGGTTTTTGGTGGTATTTGGTTTATTTATTTCTGAGTTTTATAACCAAAACCAAACTTGGAACCAAATTTCAAAATGAAAATTCGTCAGTTGTTTTTAAAAAATGTCTAAACAGCAAAAGCATTCATCTTGCCCACCACTTTCCACACAACAGTTGTGACACAAAGTAGTTGCTGCTGCAGTACCTTTAGGGAGCTTAGAAGAAATGTCAGATAGTTCACTGTAACTCATGATAAGATTCATGCAAATTAAGCTAACAGGAACATATTCTGCCAATTTGCACAATGATCTGACAGATTTTTATTACTAGTTTGCCAAACCTGAAATAGCCACATAGCCTGAGAGTCACACACAGGGTCGGTACTAGCACAGTGATGCTTCACCAAGCAAATCTGTAAGGCTGTCATTCACACAATACCATCAACAAATAGGTACACTTCAAAAAACCCCACCAAATCCCAACAAACAAGTAAAGCCCAACAGCAGCAAAATATCAACATTGCTTTTGAAAAAAAAGAGAAATGGCTGTTTTGGGGTTGTGAGGAAAATCAGTGTTAAAGATATTCATAATTTGGGCTTGGGGGGAAAGCAGGGGGCAGAAGTTGGAGATTTTTTGTTTAGATGGGTTTTGTTTGTTCATTTCAAGGACAAAAATGCCTTGAATTAGATTTTGTTAACCCCTGTCAATGATTTCTGTCATTTAAATGGTAGATCTAACTGAAGATTATTTCACAAGTAGCACTCTACTGTATACTCTATACAGTGTTTGAAACATCAGTTGTTCCTTCCCCTTAAGGGCAGGTTGTCACATTATCAGCTAGTAGGACAGAAACAATTACAAAATACTAAGAAAAGCATATTGTCTGCTTTGCCTGTTGTAGTACAATGAATTTAAATGGTGATAAATCTCAGCTTTTTTAATTATGTATAATGACACAAAATGTTTCATGTTCTCTCTTTCTGGGTATGGCTTATACCCTTTTTCCAAGAATTATAAATTTAGCATACAGCTTGGAGCAATATAATTACTGCCATGACAGTAATTGTTTTTTGAGAATTGCAGAGTAGGAATTATGTTAATAAATGTATTAAAAGTTAGTTGTTAAAGATATGAAATATATCAATACATTACAAACATAGTACTTACTTCGTAAGTCATATATAAAGAGAGGGCTACCACACTAAAATTGTAAAATGTCATGATCTGCCTGAGTTCAAAAGGTTTTTTATTTTCCATGAGCTTGGGTCCCAAGGAGGTGACAAAATAAACATAGGTTCCAATGATAAAAGTTGTTGGAAAAGGTGAAGACATGAGTGGCCAGCCTTCCAGTCTTGGATCTAGAGGGGGTGAGGGAAGAAAAAAGAGAAATTAGATGTCTACAGTACTTACTAAAACAACTACAGAAAAGTATTTAAATCTTGATGGTCCAAGTTTTTCTGTCACCAGTCATGTTTCAGAGTCCATTCACCTCAAATCCATACTGACTGGATGGCATGATTTAACCCTTGTTGGATTCCACACTTCTTTCTTCACATAGAATGAAAAGGACACATAGGATCACGAGTGACGTGATTTTCTGTCTTTACAGCACGACAAAGCACTGTCATACCACAAGAAAGTTACAGTACAACAGGCAAATGTTGCAAGTTGCTCCACAGTTATGCCAGAGAGCTGTATTGCAGAGGCACCTCCTAAGCACACGCCAGTCCCTCTCCCTGCAGATGAGGCTGGCAGGTATTTCATCTGAGCATCACTGCGCCCTTTTGAGATTCATCACAGAGTCCCAGATCACCAAAGACTGCCACATTTATCCATAAGCAGGTGAACTGATACAAATGTCATGTAATTTTTATTTTCTTTACTTTTTTTATTCTGACTTTTGGAAGATTTGGTTCAGAATGATCCCAAACTTAACTACAGACTCAGTATAACTGTTGCTTTCATGGTTTGCTGCTGTTCTAAGGGTGAAATTATACTACTGTAATTTTTGTCAAGTGTTTAATTCATAGTCAAATGTTTCAAGTCAGCGAATTTTCAACCCACAGCATTCAAGCAACCTTTCACCCATGAGACCCTCTCATGGTTAACAGCCACTGGAAGTGTAAAAACAGATTGAGGAGGAGAGCACATTACAATGCTGCTCACAGCTGCTAATGTGCCAGTGCTACTGCCCACATACCAAGGAGGACTGTGACCCACAGCACGAGGAATCTGCTCGTGTGCAGAGAACCACCATCTCTGCACAACTGAGTGGTTTTGTTGCACCCACCCTTGCCCTGCTCCTACCAAACCTCTCCTGCTGTTCTTCATAGCCTGACACTGAGAAAACCATGTTCACCAGTTACACTATGATACAAAATGCCAAATACAAGCACTGTTAACAGGGCATGGAGACAACTCAGGTTTTGGAGTCATGGATACTGCAGCAGAAATGCTCACTCCATCCCAATCCACTTCACCCCATGAGTCATACTGATTTAACTCCCCGCTCACTTGCAGGCTGTCCTTCGACAGAACAAGAAAAGTGGTACTCAGCTATGCTGAAAAGATAAATCAGTAATCCTATCTATCAAACCTTAACCACTTCTCGATTTTTTCCAAGAATTAGCTAATTCCTGTCACTGTCTACCACAGTGAGAAACACTGAGACCGATGGGTCTTAACCCTGAAATTTAGGTTTTCTCTATCAGCTTTTGGTAAGCACACAGAATAACAAGAGTGGCAACATAAAAGCAAAGTGTGATTAATATCCATTACTAACTGCAACAAGAGACTAACATCCCTTTTCAAAGTACCTTTTCAAAGTTAATTACTCAGAGGATTAATTTCAAAATACTGAAACTTATCTGGGCTTGGGTCTGGTTTGTTGTTTGTGGTTTTTTTTCATTTTTCAAAGGCAAAAGGCAGTAATGCCATATGCCTGCATTAATTAACTGATAAGATGCAATTGTTTGGTAATGAAAAAGAGTTAAAACTATACATTCAGCATCATAGGAAAAACTCAAACTATATATTCAGGCAACCAGAGACACTGACAGGAGAATCACTGTCTGCACTTTATTTACTCTGAGTTTATATCCATAAACTACCTGAGTTTTGTTTACTTCCTATTTTAAAATGCAGAAGTTAGACTGCCATGATAATTGGTAACCTGGCAAGTCTTACAAATATTCACAGGATGACAAAGCTACTTCTAAGGTGATAAACAGCACACCTAACATACCTGCACACTGCTATTCAAAATTATCGGGAGTTAGTAAGTTTTAGATTTAAATGACTCACCAGCATCTTTAATCCATTCATCATACAGTAGTATAGCCTTTGATGTCAGATTGCTAAAGGCCATTTTCACTTGATTTTTATGATGATGCCTGCAGAAAACAAACCAAAAAAGAAATGTGGATTTTGGTCAATAAAGAAGGATTAATAAAGTTTTTTTGGGAAAAAGTTTCAGGAAACAAAGTGTTAAAAAAACATAGAAGAGGCTAACAGAGCACCATATGTGAAATACAGATCAGGAAGCATTAGCTGGCCACATCCCACTATCCTTGGGTCTAATTTATGGCAGCGCTCTTATGCACAACAATATGATTTTGCAATCTCTACATACAAACCAGGTGCTTCCATGCCATAAAGTGTTATCTCAAGAAACTGTGCTGTGGTTAACCATTACAGTTAAGAGGTAAATATGAATAAACAACAGATGCTTAAATTATTTTTTATCACCATCTCCACTTAAAGTCCAAGCTGATGATATGTGAGGAAGTTCAGCCTGGCAACACTTATTATTGAAAAAAAAAATTCTAAATAAGAAGTATTTCTAAGGTATGTGGGAAGGAGAAAAGGTACCAACATGTCAGCATACTCCTTTTAATTAGCCATGTTTAATTAGTATGCAAATCCCACTCCGATGAATCAACTGTTTCTACACTAGAATCATGGAATGTCATAGTACCAATGGCAATACCATTGACCCACAAAAATTATCCAGCATATCCACTTTGCATGCAGTACCTCCTACTTATGTAAAACTTTTCAGAGAAGTATGCTTATATGAATACTGATTTTTTTTTCTCCACAATCAAGCACCCATCAGCCCTTCCCTTGCCTCATTTCCCCTAGAAAATACCTTTTAAAAATCCCAGCACATTTGATGGTGTTCTTCCCCTGCCCACTCAGTGTCTCACTTTACCATATGAAATCTCCCAATACCCCATGTAATCTTCACACTGTATTCACCTTTATTAGTAGTATTTATTTTTTAGTTCAGGCTGCAGCACACCTGGATAACCAGCTCCCTTCCTCTGGCAGCCCTTCTGCATCTCCTCCAGGCTAAGCCAGTGCAGGTTGAAAGAGCCTGTTCTTCCCTCAAGATGGAGATGTCTCTCTCTCCTCAGATCTCCCCACTATCATCTTCTCATTTATCTTCACCTTAACAGTCCAGAAAAACAATTTCACCTTTTTTTCCACTTCTACAAGTACATCATGTTCACCGCCATTTTGCAGGAATTTTTAGCCACTACACTCACCCTTCACTGCCAGATGCAACACAGACAAGCCTGCCTCCATTAGAGTTCATCTGATCTACCTCATCTCCATTCTCATTTTGCTGCCCACTTGTTTTCCTGGTTGCTCTTCTGTCCTGTGTCTCTGAATACCTGAAATCACCACCAATTTCCCGTTTGGAAAATATTCCGTCTGCAAGTCCCTTTTAAGATTCTAGAACATTTTCTAGAAGTATCATCCTCCAGCATCAGCATTTCCCAACTCAATGTCACTGCCTTCAAGCTGACCATTTTCATGCATCCTGTATTCATATTGCAACATTTGCTTCAGCACTCTATGCTGATAAAGGTGCTGACAAAACAAGAAATATGGAGGATCTTCTTTAGTAATGGAAACATGAGGAGTACTCTTGCATTTGACACTAGCAATCACATGAGAGAAAGGATTTTATGGTTAGAGGTAAATTATAAATATTATTGTCACCTTGCTCCATAAGCCAGCTATGGATGATATCAAACACACGTAAATCCAGCCCTGTTGTGAACACCTGGTACTTCAGAGTGCTCAACTGTGACAGCCAAGCAATTCAGCCATAACTGTTGCTGGGGAGGAACCATTAAAAATGTTTACTTTATAAATAACTATTGCATTAAATTGTTACACAGATTACAATAAATTATCCTTTTAATCCAGTATTCTTTCAGACACAAGAGAACAGTCTGTCAAGAGAAAAGGCATGGCAAACTGAAAATGCTTCATGCAGTGGTTATTACAGAATTCTATCAAAGCCCAGAGAAACCTTGTGCAGAGTATGGCACAATTTTTCAACAAATCAATTCACTCAGTACAAATAATTATATTATATTTAACTGGTTCTTTGCTACAAAAAGTAGCTTAGTGATTTCACTGCCACTCAGTATTCCCATCCTCACATTACTGGAACTCAGACTGGTCAGCTCAAGGTGCTGACCAAGACTAAAGTTAAACAAGAAATCTGTTTCAAAACATGCTCTTAAAAATCCAGAAAATTGCAGATTCTGTCACTAAATCAATTGCCATTTAAGAGCCATGTATTTGGTTTGCATAGCTGAGCTACAGGGTGGCTTCTGCGAGAGGCTGTGAGAAGCTTCCTCAGTGTCCAACAGAGCCAATCTCTGGTGGCTCCAAAGATGAATGTGCCACCGACTAAGGCAGGGCCAATTGGAAATGGTGGTAATGCCTATGGGGTAACAGATTTAAGAAGAAAAAACACCAATATTTATGCCGTTTTAATTGCCACCAGAAAAGAGCAGAGTGAGAACANCACCACAACCACCATTTCCCATCTCCTCACCACTCTGTAGAGAAGAGGCAGAGCTGGGAAGGAGAGAAGGGTGGGGTGAAGGTGTTTTAAGTTTTCATTTTACTTCTTACTATCATGCTCTGATTTAGTTAGCAATAAATTCAATTATTGTCTTTAATTCAAGTCTGTTTTGCCTGTGATGGTTTTTGGTGAGTGATCTTTCCCAATCCTTATCTTAACCCATTTTATTTTCTTTTTTCTATTGTATTTCCTCTCCCCTGTCCAGCTGTGAAGGGGAGCAAGAGAGGCTTTGGTGGGCATCTGGCACCCAGACAGGGGCAAACCCACTACAATGGGCTTGGGGTGCTAATTGCTCCACCCTCTTCCAGTTGTCATTCAACAACTGTGAACTCACAAATAGACAATTCTTTACCCACTTGACTTCTCAACTTCACCTTAATTTTTGCATCACAAATCAGACAAATATGCTGTCAGTGTTTAAATAGCAGCTCTTATACCTGCTAGGCATTGAAGCCAAATGCAAGACTTATCTGGAATTGAACTATTTCCAATAGATTTCCTCTAGTTGTAGTAGAAAGGCAGATGATGAAAATTGTGAGACTGGCCCTTGCCATAGTGATGGTGGGGATTTGTCCCACCTCTCCTGACCCCAGCACTCACAGCTCCTCTTCCTTTAAAATAGTCCTCAAATGTTTAGACAGCAAAGGCTCTCAGCTGTCAAGATTTCTTTTCTGTCCATCATCTTTTTCTTACTGTAATCAAGCAAGATACAACTTCACCACAGTTACCGAACTTCTGAAAGTTTCTGGAGTTCAGTAACTGGAGCTCAGTGACTTGAGAGAAGGATTTACACAAAAAGTAGCCCCAGCCTCACCATCCAATAGTGACTGATCAAATAATCTGAATCTAAAGGTAAGCAAAATACAGTAAGTTAACTCCAGTTGCTTTAAGAAATGTCTGCAAGAAAGACAGTACCGTTCAGAACTTTCCTACAGTTAAAAGGTTTATTTCAAACAAACTTTTATATATGACATTACTATTTCACTTTCAATGTGCTTTACAATTCTACCTATTTTCTTGACCAGCTACCCAGTTTTCCTTCATATATCCACTTCTGTGAACAATAGTTTACATTATTGTTAGGTTCTCAGGATACTTTTTTTGTTAACCACCTACAAAAAGAGAGTTAATGGCAGCATGGAAATATTTTGTCTTACCTTTTTACACGTAATTCACACATATTCATAGACACTGGAAAATAATATGGTCAAGGCCTGCTTTTTTTTTCTTTAATAGAAGAGTGAAAAAAGGGAAATCACATGCCTACACAAAAGATAAACTACTAGCTTGTGCTTCATGAAAAAAACCCAAACCCTTTTTGAAAGACCTTATAGTGCAACTGTGCTGTTAAGAAGTAAGCTGATAATGCTTTGACCATGATGCAATCTTCCAAAATATTTGGCAGTTTTGCAGGCTACAGAAATTACCTTCTAAATGTGAGACTGGTAAGAGTTCACCTGAAGGATCAAAGACTTAGGGACAGAGAATGCCATTTGTTAAATACAGTTTTAGTTCTTCATACTATAAACTCATCTGCCCACTTTGCATTTGTATAGCCATAGTTCAGTCAGGAAAGCATACATTTCATTTACCTACCTGCTAATGTACTTACAGAGTCAGTACATCAGCACTTTTATTTCCAATCTTCCCCTTTCTGCTTATATCAAAACTTTAAAAATGCCATTAAAATGCACAATAGGTTGTCCAGTTTGTAGCAGACTCTCTCAAAATAAGGTAACACTAGCAGACTCATTTTCAAAATTGGGTTATTTTAAATGATATATTGCAAACAATTTACACAAACTCAAAAATGTAGTCATATAAGTAGTCTGCCCAGCTTGAAAAGTTCTAAATAAGAGGCAGTCCTCTCAAACATATACAATTGGAAAACAAGCTTCAAAATCACCTCAAAAACACATGCAAGATATTCAGTTCTTCAAAAGAAGTGCTACTTTTCCTTTTGTCCATGGAAGTAATACTGTGCACCTAAGTTCAAGTCAGGGTAGCAGCATGATTTCTGAAGACATCTTTAAACAAATATGCCTCCACCACTATAAAAAAAAGGAGATGAAAGTGAGGCTAAGGAAGAAAAGGTTTGTGTTAAAGAGAAAAGTAATCTGCTGTGCTCTGGTTGCCTGCAGCTCAGCAGGCAGCTGGAGGAGCCCACTAACTGCAGCTGAGCTAAGGTGCACACCTTGGCAGAACCAGTTCCAAGATGGACCATTACCTTTACTGGAGAGGCAAGGGGAGATTAGATTGTTTACATGAACAAAAATGCCACAAATACTACAGCAAACCATATGAGAATGTCTGAGGAGGAGAAGTGGTAAGGAAACAAACAAGCTGTTGGAAATGCTCAAGTTCACTTAGCTCACAAAGCTATTAGTGACATTTGTAATGGGAATTACTGGTATGCCTCAAATATTCCTAATTTTTAAATGAGAACAAGAAGTTTCTCACATTCCTTTGCTTAACCCACATGAAAGATATTTGCCATTCTTTATGCTTATTTATTCTCCCTGCATAGTTTTTTAAGTAATAAAACCGATATCGAGATTTGCTTTCAAATAGTAATTTTACAACGATTTTTTTATGTTAATGGCTACTAAACAAACTAAGCACACATAAGAACTTTACCAAAAAACCCAAAAAAACCCAAACAACAACAACAATGACAAAAATATATACTCTAATGTAAGCTTTGTCACTCCGAAAACCAATTTTCAATTCAGTGTGAACTTAAAACACTTAACATTAAAAATTTACATTGGGGGGGGGAAAAAGCTTATTATTAAAAAGACAGACCAGATACAAGTGCTCCTTTAGAAAATGCCTGCAGATCACGACAACCCAGTGCAGAATTCATTAGTCTAATTTCCACCCAGGATGGGGCCCAACAGCAAAGCTTCTGGAGTATCACACCTAGCCCATACACATCGTGCAGTGACTGGAGGATCATCTACCCTGCAGATCCCACTGGAAGAGGGGGAGAGGCAACAGAAAGCATTGACCCATGCAGGTCTGATTTCAAAATTACAGCTTAAGAAATGGCAGTAATACTGGCTTACATATTCAGGCACAATTATGAAACTTTCATGTTTCAGAATCACTTTGTATACTGTTGTTAATTCTGCTCTTGAAGTTCAGAAGGTAATTAAATTAGGACGTTTCACAGATGGTATCTTAAGATTTACCTGGGAAATACCAGCTCTGCCCTTCCTATTTCCCAAGGCTGTGTGTTACATAATTGCAGTTTTAACTACATTACTCCCTTATGTCACATGGCAAGCAACTACAAACTGCCTATTATATTACACGGATTAGTCACCCATATTCTGCAACAAAGTTTTAAACTTTACCTGGGTGTCTCCTGTTGTTATGGATTTTTCTGAGAGAAGTTTCTGTCACCTTTTCCATTTTTATACCTTCTCTCAATCATCCAGACCAGTTTTTGAGAGATTCATTTCCCATGCAGATTTGCTACATCCTGCTTAAAATTAGATGGCCTTTTCTTTTTTGTTAATATTGCTTATAAACACTGCCCCTGCTAGATGACAGTGGACATCCTAAAAACAGATTACTGAGGCTTAGAAACTTTATTAGAGCATCTACTTACAAAATTCCTCATTGGAAGTATTCAATAAGATATCTAATGCTTATCTTTGTATAGTTGACCTTATTGGAATTTTTACATAGCACTTCTTTATTTAATCCTTTGCTTTTTAAACTAGCACCAGATCTGTTATTTACCTATGTGACTAAAATACTCTAAGTACCAGAACTAGTGAAAACAGGTTTCATTTCAACCACACTTCACACTGGTTTTCGGTCTGTCTAATGGATTTCCCTTTCTGCTGCTGTGTAAAATAAAGACCAGTTTGTATTTGCTTCCACACCTCACTATAAATTGTTAAAAGAACAGATTCTGAAGACTTCACAGCAAAGCTGAACCGTAACAACAGGCACGGAAAATCCCCTTCTTATGGGAACAATTTCAGGAGTACAGCCCTGCTTTGTTCCCAGCTCCCAGCTGGAATTACATGGGCACCCTCCTGGATCACATACACTGAACCAATCCCCAGTGTCTGGAAGAGGAGGGCCCCCTGTGCCGTCCAGTCCCACAGCACCACTGCCAGCGGGTCTGCTCCAGGCAGCTGCAGGATAAGCCACAGCAGTTCACCAATCCACATGAAAGCTTAGGCTTTGAGAAAGAAAAAAATAAATTATTTCTCAGTCAACTCAGACTTGAAAGGTTGAACTGGCTTGTGCAAAGGAGACATTAAAACTCACAAACTGAAATGCCACAGGGAGGGAGAAAAGTTGGGAATAACAGCCTGTCATAGATCCCTTTAAGCTGATAATGAAGCCATGTAGGGAGGCCACGTCATCACCCAGTCCCGCATACTCATGGACAACCCTGTACTAGACCCCTAGTCCAGAATTTCACATGCTCCACCTCAAAAAGTCATCACTGTGTCCACCAGGGACACTACACTCTACAAGATGAGATGTGAGGCCACAAAAATTACACTGCGCTACAGTAAGGCAGGAAAAGACCTGTCATCACCAGTATCTTACATATCTTAAATATATCACCTGAGGTTGCAGGGATGCATGTGAAATGATCCTAGGGACTAATCTCCTACATCACACAGGAAGACTTATCAAGTCTAAATAGTTCTTGCAACCATAGCCTGGAAGGAAGTTTCTTTACAAGTCTGAATCCAGTTATCAGTTTAAATCAAGTATGAGACTCTGGGCACATCCCTAAAAATGTTCTCAGTTTCACTTAGGACTTGAGCACCACGGACATCAGTGTATCTTCACCAATTTTCTCTCCCCATACTTCCAATGTTTTAGAGAAAACCAAAAACATTAGCAGAAGAAAAATTTCTTAAGATTTTAACTTGTTTTCAGTGCTCCCCTGCCTTTAACAAAAGCTCTTCATTGAGCGTTTAAATGTCAACCACCCTTCAGCCAGTTAGTCTCACTACCTACTCTGCTGCAGTGAGTGGCTCCTCACACAGCTTAGAGCAGAAACTCTTCTCCTTGATGCCCCAGTGCACAATTTACACTTGGCTGCTTTGAGTTTGATTCCAGCTCAGCAACACTAGCTCACAATGTCACCTAGACCTGCATACACAGTGACCCCTGTGGCACACACAGCATGACAACTTTCACTTAGAAGTCAAAATAAGGTTGTTAATGCAACCTCACTTCTATTAGATAATGGTATATCATTAACCTTATCAAAGGCCTTTGGTAATGCATTGATTCAGTAACTGGGCCATATCTGACCCAGGTTAATATCCTCCTTCCCCAAAGGACTTAGATTCTCCTTTTTCCTCCTTACCTTACTGTGCAAGTAGGAAAGCAACGTTTCAGATTTTCTTTAAAGACCAGATCAACCAAGCTTTAGTTACTATAAACAGACTTTCACAAAACAGGAACTAAGGGCTGGAAAGCAGTAACACAATCGAGTATTTTCAGCTGCGCTGTACAATCATGCTAACTCATACCCCCTGCGCTCCCTGCTTGTTCATCTACAAGCCAACATCTTGGTCATACACAGCTTTTACCCATTCTGTTTGTTTTTCCTCTACAAACAGCTACAGCAGAGACAGTTCTGATAAGGACATGTAAGAATTATTTACAGCTGTGGTGTTTCTAAAGTGTATACACATCATTAGTAACCAAGCAAAAGAGAATACAGAGCTCTGAACTAGAGGGGTAAGGACTGCTATTTACCTGCACTGCAAAAGATAACACAGACTGGGTTTTTTAAGTTCCCTAGGAAGCACATTTTTAATACTCAGTTTTTAGGTAAACTCTAAAGAGAGGGACTGCAAGTGCCAACTAAATACTTTGAATGAAACAGATCAAAGATGACTAATGTCTGAGACTGTCCCCTTCCTTTAGCAGCAAGCTGAGTCATTGAGTTGGCTCCACCATATCATCTATCCTAATTTAAAGTTAAGAGTTAATGTATATGAGTTAACTGAATATAAGGCTCTCATACATTGAATTAATCACAATAGAAGCAGTTTGCTACCAAGGACTCGCTTGGTTTGTGTTTACCCACCTCTCAGTAGAACAACAACATAAATTGTCATTAAATAGTCACAGTGGGGGTCACTCCATGGAAGCTAAACAGAAACAGAAAAGCAGAGCTAGACTTCAGCTTCCAGAGAAGACTCCTTAAAATAAAAAGGGAACAGGACTTGTTACATAGGTATCATCTTCCTAACCTACCAAATGACAATGGGAAAAAAAAGCAGGCAAGCCTTTATATTTCCAAAGACATGCCATAACCAAGTAATTAATGGCAATGTTGCTATTCAGCTCTAGGAAAAAAAAATTAGACCATAATTTTCACCTTTGCTGTAGACAAAGACAGGTAGATGGGGCTGTCTTTGTAACGCAAAATACATCAGAAAGGAGTTTTATAGGAAGAGGAGATTAAAAAAAGCAAATAATAACCTTAAGAACACAGTATTCACCTTAAGAAAGAAGAGGTAAATAACTAAAGTGAAAAATATTCATAATTATTAAAGGAAGAGGTGTTTTTCCTCAGTTACATCTTGTGTATAGCATACACTCAGCTCTTGTCACTGTAGTTGCCATGGCAAAACAACATTGCAAAATCAATGCCATTTTATGGAATTTTTATTGCACCAGCTCTAACCTTGCTGGGTTCAGAATATTAGTAAGTAGTAACACTGATAACACCCGTGCAGAGTTGCAACATACTATTTTGTTCATCCTCTAACACAGCAATTTACAATAGTTGAACTGCTCCCACACCACTCTCACACGCTGACGTGAGCTAATTTGCTTTACCATTGTTTCCCACTGCCTTGCACTTGCTCAACCTACCCACCCTCTGGGTCCTGGGCCGATATCCTAGGCAGCAAAATAATGCATTCCTTCTGATCCTATTTTGCTTGCATTGCAGTAGGCAGGCATAAATTTTAAAGGCAGCTGACCTAGAACTGACACTCTCCCTTCCCTCCCCCTTCTTTTTAAGCTACCATGCAGCATAGTGGACATGCTGCTGAGCATTGTAAACATCAGCAACTGCACCCTCCCTGGGAGGCTCTTCCAAGAGAGCAGGAACCAGCTGTGCTGGCACCTTTGGCAGTGACCCGCACAGTGCAACGTGAACTTTGGGAAGTGTGACACGGGCAGCAGCGGTGGCACAACGACAGGTGGTGACAGAACTTCAGGGTGACAAAAGCCACTTTGAAGGAAATGTGCTCAGTGCTTTTTTAAACTAAAGTCTCAGACCACTCCTAGCCAAGAAAGCATGCTGACAAGTATCACTAAAAAAGCTGCTTCTCCCAAGTCCAGTCTTGGCACATGTACTTTTTGGAGCTCTCCAGGAAGCAACTACACTGCCACATCCTAAATCTTTCCAGTCCAGAGCTGGTAATTTATACAGCTGCAGCTGGAAGTTTCAAATCACTGAGGGATATGCAGGGAGGTATACAGAACTTGGGTTGTTGTTTAGATTAACATTCTTCAGCATGATGAGAGGTTTGGTTAATCACTATGAAACACACTCATGAGTATTAGCATCAGGCAACCCACGGAGGCATGTTATACCATTGTTTGGAGACTCAGGCCTCTCAGTCAGAACAACTAAATAGAGCAGTAAAACAAATTTCTCGTGGCACTCCATTTTTTATTTCTGCATCCCAAAGAAGATCTCCACTTTAAAAAAAAAAAAGAAAAAAAAAGTAATTAGCTTACATTTACACCCGACCAAAGTTACCGTGGAAGGGAAAAACTGAAATACAGTTTCTGAAATGGGAAAGCCAGATATTTCTATTATACTCCATACTCAATGGATAAATCAAAGGGGTGGTGCATGGAAATGGACAGCAAAGAGGCATCTGAAGTTTAGGGATAACTGGAAGAAATTACTCCAACAGGCTCATCCTGAAGTCAAAACCACTGGCATTGTGCTTATATGTTGAATCCAGAGATGAATGCATGGAAATTAGTACCTTATAGACCCCCACCTGATTCTGTTCAAAATTTGAGCAAGCTTTTGGGTACCACTCAAGCCATCTTGCATGTTGCTTACACTGCTTGCCGAATTACTTTCCCCAGTACCTTTTCCTTTTGAGGTGACTCACCCATTGGAGGCAGATCCAGTTTGACAGCTTGGGCACATGGGGTGAGCACAAGAATGGGAGCACCTTTGCTTTCATACAGTGCTGGCAGCAGTTCCAAAAATACTCCTTTCCACTTGCTATGCAGATACCCTTCTAAGGACTATGGAAATGCTGGACTTTCAAAGGGTTCTTGCAACAGACTTGGAGGTCAGAACTCAACAAACAGTATGGAATAGGAATATTGATGGTTGCCTGTAAGCATTAGAGTGAGGAAACATCCAGACACAGTGACCCAGAGCAGTCAAAGGCCAATGGAGACTAAAGAAAAAGGTTGCGTGGGTAACACAATATTGTATGGACAGTATCCAGAAGACAGCCCAACCTCAACAGCTTGCAGAAAGCAAAACTATCCATCACCTAAAAACATTAACTGGCTTGATCAGCAAAAGTATCTAACAAGATTTTTTTAAACCAGATCTTGTTACAAAAATCCAACTTTAAAAATACATCAATTGTTCAATCAAATTCTGAGAAATCAATATGCAGGAGTTTGCACAACAAAATGCAGAATAGAGGTTGATATTATGGGCAAAGATACATTAATGACAATACACAGCTGCAAAGGCATACTTCTGCTCCAGATCTAATTATCTAGACCTTAGTTCCTTTGCTAATAGGGATTTCTAAAAGTGCTCATTATTTTGCACTTTCTGGAAGCTCAAGAACAGCACAAAAAGCAGCACTATGCAGGCCGTGAGTTTGTAACAGCAGAGCTTTTTTAAATCAGCCTAGAACACCAAACAATTTCACAGAGAAGCAGAATCAAACAACACATCCATGCGCAAGTTTAATCACTGGTATGTCATAAGGATTTTTCATCTTCTATCAATATTTTCCACTACCAAAATAGAATGTATTTTTTACCATCTTTCCAAACATTTGGAGACCCCCAGGACCACAAGATATATCTGCAGTTTAAAATACAACAAGTCATCCAGACAGCATATAGGGATGAACCAGCTATGTCTGGCCAAGGCGACTGCATTTTTTTCTCCTCTTTTCGATCCTGAAACATTGCCAAATATANAAAGTGCATTAGGCAATGGATGTGCAACATCAAAATAACACAGGAGACAATAATACTTCCAACAAAGAAGCTTGGCAAGCAGCAGAGTACTCAGCCTACTACTAATGTTCCTTTAAAACACCAGTACACTAGAAACAGACAAGTGTCTAACAGTCTAGTCAGCATGCCACAGCAGTAAAACAGAAGAAAACTTGACTATCTCCAATACAAAAGAAAATTAGACTTACTTATAGCTATGCATTTAAGTTATCAAAAAGAGTCTTAGTGTTTTTGACATACAGGTTTCAATGCCTTGCAGAAGAAGTCAGTCAGTGGGTTTGGTTCACACTGTGTATGGAGTTCTCAGCCCCCAGAGAAAAAGGGGCACGTCTTCTACCAGTCAACACAGCAAAGCTGTAAGCAAAACCGAAGTGGTGTGCTGGTTCAGTATTCCAGCTAGTACACAAAACTAGCAGGCCATGCCCCCCCTTCTGAACCTAAAGCTGCACCATAGCCCTCATCATGAAAGCAAACATGGTTTGCTTCTACTCTTCTTCTTTTGCCTCACTTCAGTATGTCTCCATTGCTCACATTTAAACCAAACAATTTGCTTTCACACACATTCTTTGTCTTATATATACATTATTCAGGTGCAGGTTCATCCAGCTGACCATATCCAAAAAGCTTGATGCTATCCCACTGACTGGAAAGGAAGACTGGATCTCTTCCCACTGCAGTCATCTCAAAGAATGAGCCAAGGTCATATAATTTCATGGTCTGTAAAAGTGTCTCCCTCACTAATCACGGAAGTCTTTCTAGATCCAATCAGGTTTTGCCTGATGCTTCAGCACCTTGGATGAAAGCACCTGATGAAATATCACACTTTACAACAATATGTGTAAAGTCTCTACAGGATAAAAGCAAGAACACCAGATTGCACAATTTCCACACCTCCAGAGGCAATTTTCCATTCCATACATTTAAATGCAGTTCAAATTGGGTATACGAGATGCTCAGTTTTAAAATAAAGTAGCAGCCTTATTTCAAAACTGGGGAAAATTCCAGAGCAAACCAGAACTCATCATGGTCTGGTCCATGTTCAGGAACATTTCTCCACAACTTTCTGATAAGCTTCCCTAACTGACGTGGATTATTGCAGTTTATGAAAAGCAGCTTCAGGATAACCTGAAATTCAGATGGAGAATACTTCACCCCATAAGATTTCAAGCAGTCATTAAAGCACTAGTAAAAAAAGAGGCACAGAGTATTCTAATGGCACCTATATTTTACATTCCCTCCTCTTTCTAAAATCTGCCATGTTCCTAGTTAGAAGTTAAACGGATTCAACTTCCTGAACATCAGAGCTATGGCATGAGGCTATTTACAGCCTTGTCATATAGGTTTTTTTCCTTTTTCATGTAAAAACAAACTTAAGCAAACTCCTTAACAATGCTTACAGAACAACAGGTGCTACAGAAACAATGTTGTCAGCACAGCAGAAATAACGAGTGATTGTAACAAGGCTTTTGAGAAATGTACCTTACAAGCAGTTTTATGAAAGGTTTCATTTCAAAGTTGACAGTGAATATTTGAGTTTACTTCATTATCCTCCTGGCCTTGGTCGACTGTATTTTCTACAATTCTTGTTCACAAGAGACAAAGGGGGATACTTCCAAAGCAATAGTAATAGTGGTAATAATAATTTCATTAAGCTTGTCGCACTCCTTCTGTATAATTAAAGACTAAAAAGTGATTTTTTTTTTCTTTCGCACTGAACAAACAAGCTAGAAATACAAAATTAAAAAGAATGTATTTAATCTAGATTTTCCCAACTACAACTAAACAGGCACAAAAGGGACTGTTGTGGATGTTAAGAATGCAAATACTGTAAAACACACTCTTCTCTTGCAATATACCTGAATCCAAGTAATTTTCACCTGTACCAAAGGAAACATTGACAGCTACTACTTCTCTGAACTGACTACAGACATTTCCACATGCCCATCCCCATCTATTCATAAATGCCACGTGGTAAACAAATACTGCAGTATTACTTTACAAAATAAATGAGCACATCTGACCAACAACCCTGATAATCTTAAAGCTTCAGCCAGTATATTTTAGTGAAAAACAACAGAACAAATTTTGCACTTCACTTCCCAACAGATCAGGTGAAAACAAAAACAAAACAAATCTACATGCCATCTCAACTAGCTTTCCTGAAGGAAAGAGCACAGTACCAATGTGAACCATTCCCATACTCTAAAAGCATATACAGAACCACTGAATCAGGTTTTTGTGACTTTGCTTTAAGTCATTTCACGACTGATGATACAATGCAAATTATTTCCAAATCAACAAACTGATCTTTGTGAGTCAGACGCCAGCAAGAGTCGTCCCCTTCTTTTGTCAGAAAACAAAGAATAAAAGGAATAGAGTAAGCTATATTTTTATCTCAGGCATAGCCATAAAGCCTGAATGCCATCACTGGGATAGGAGCATTCTCTTGAATTCCAGCCCATGAGGTGCCTGTTGAAACTTAGCAGCTTTTTGCCCAGTACATCCTATTTTTTTACACGGGGTTTTGCAGGGCACTGGACAAAGTTACACTCATATTCACATGCATTCAGTGAGGCATTGCTTTAAAAAAAAAAACCTCTTTGAATAGAGGCTCTAGGCACAGAGCCCAGTGTGCAAGGCCCATATCAATATAAAACATAATCCAAACTACAAAGAATTCACAATACAATTAAACACAGGCAGGCAGCATGTAGGAATTCATAAAGCTGCTACAAGCAGCTTCTCTTGAGCACAGCCTGCTCAAACAGAGCAAGTCTGGCTGTTTACAGTGTAAGTTTGCAATTATAAGAGCACTTTTAATAGTAGCAATGTAATTTTAATCAACCTCTCTCCCCATTACTCATACCTGCTCCTATGTCACCCTTGACTTCTGCTGGAACAACCATTTTTCTGACTGCATAATAAAATAGATTGGGAAACAGACCAGTGCTGAAGAGCAAGAAAAAGAAAGCGTACTTTTTAACCCAGACTGTTTCCTCAGTGCTTCTTAGTACCAGCTTTCACCAAGAAATACTCCAGCACAAAAGAAAAGTGACACAAGAAGCACATGCAACGAAAAGCATGTGGAATAATAGAAATGTTGGTGAAACTGCAACATCAGCCTAAGTAGGTATCACAAGTGGAGTGGAGCTAAGGCCTGATGTTTGCCACTTTTACCCTGGCACAGTTAAAAGGGGCAATCTGAATACTGTGGCTCCTAGCAAATAAGATGATTCATAGAGTTTACTGACACCTGTATTTGTCTTCCTTGTGACATCTGTGCCTCTCTGCAGGTGGAAGCCAGAGTTTGCTTTGGGCCAGATAGGCTTTACAAGTAGTTTTTAAGAGATTTGTGAGCTACCTCAGGATTTTGAAATTAAATGCTACTGAAATTCAATTCCTCATATTCTCATCAAGAACCAAGATAACACTTAAAGACACTTAAGTCTGTGGTTCTCTAAACTGTGTATTCATCTCACATTACTCCATTCAAGAACCACTTACAGGTGTTTCTAGTCAACATCTTCAGTGATAAATTGCTGCGTGTAGCCATCATAAGCAGACAGAACAAAAATAACAAAATATACGCAGAAGAAAAAATAGACATATTGACAGACACATTGAGAGCATTCTACTTTGTGAATTCAGCAAAAATAGGAAAAAAACCCCCAAACAAGCTGACCAAGAAAACAGAAACAACCAACTATTCAATATTTCCATACCAATGGTTGGCATTAAACACTGAATCCAAAGACAAGTAAAGATAAAGAGACACCTGAGTTATTCTGGTGTTTCTCATTGGTGTAAACTCATGTACTTAATTTATTACTTTTTGGATTTCAACTAAATGTCATATACATAGAAAAAAATTCTTAACTGCTACAACATGGGAAACTTTGCCAAGCTTTTGGCAAATCGGAAATATGACAACAGGCACTAAAATTAATGCTGATTTTTAAAAAGCACAATCAGGTTTGCAAAATTAACTACTTTTTTGTTAATTCTTTTGTTCTAAAAATCTCATATTTTTGAGGAGTAAAAGCTTTCATTTCCACCATTTAGGCTGCATTTGCCCTTTACATGCAGCACTGAGCCTCAGTACTGGGTAAGGTCCCTGGGCAAGCACATGGGATTTGCTCCCTAGCGCTGTGCAACAATGCAAAGTAACCACTCAGCTTTCAAGCACAGACCAACTTCCCTTTAAGTATTCAGAAAAACCTACCAAAACTGCTGTTTGAAGTTAACAATCCGTAAACCGCAGTAGAGAAAAACATAACCAAGTCTGCCATTTCTTGAATTTAATACATACATGGGCAACAAGAAACTGATAAAAACACTGCCTCTGTGTGCCACATGCTGTGACTTCATGAAAGAAAACCAGAATAGTGAAGAGCTGCAGTGAGGGACACAGGAATAGTGAGGGGAACAGGTATTTCTTCCTTTACAGCCACCCAGGCTTTGAGAAGCAGCTTAAAGTTTCAGACATCCATTAGCCTGTGAATATGAGTCTTAGGCTACAACATTATTTGTATAGAATATGCTGTGCCACTGAAGATGTCAACATCCCATCTATTCATATTTGCCTACATACTACAGCTCTACTACCCGTATTTTACAAGTTGTCCTTGATCCATTTGAAACAAAAAAACCACAGCCAGTCCAAAGCCCCAACTGATAGCTAAACCTTATTTCAGCTGGGGCAAACGGGGGAGCTGACACCAGCCTTCACCAGGAAAATTACAGGGCAGCAGCCTCTGACTGCCATGCTGAGGCAGTCAACAGGCAGGGAGGCATGCCACATGAAGTCTGCCAAGTTAGATCCAGATACAATAAACATGATTTCACAAGCAGCTAATGAAGATCCAGAAAGGGATCCTGGCTCCCTTCCACCTCCTGCCCTTGAACGTGGCACAGAGGTGATGTCCTCCCACTTCCCTCACCCCACACGTCTCCCATGCCGATCCCATGCACTGCTTGTGCCTCTGCCTCGCTCTGTATCTGCTCACACCTCCGGAAATCTGTGTGTTAGGCAACCAGATATGGCAGGCCAGAGGAAGAGATAAGATGAACATTAAGCCAGACAGACTGGGAAGAAGCAGCTGCAAGAGGAAGAACAGAAGTCCACAGTAGGGGGAAAAAAAACGATTCCCAGTTTATTGCAGCAGAGAGGAAGGGGTGCACACTTGCCAAAAGCCATTAAGTCATATCAGGATACAGAAACATCCCTGATTAGTTCTTTTACTGATATGAAACTAGTTGATAGGTATTTCATGGTATTTGGTGAGCTTCACAACGAGTTAAATCCTATTTGGCTTGTATTACTTGACTAATGCTGTGGCATCTTTCCCAACGCATTCCATGAATATTGCTTCCTGTATCAGAACTTGTCTTGCTCTACCAATGAAATACTTAATAGAAAGATCACACGTTATAATGAAATACCATAAAGTTGCATTATTCTCCATATTTTCGACAGAGCTGCTGCCTAGGAAGAATTTCCAAGAATCATAGAATGGCCCAGGTTGGAAAAATCACCTAGTTCCAAACTCCTGCCATGGCCAGGGACACCTTTCACTAGACCAGGCTGTTCAGAGCTTCTTCCAGCCTGGCCTTTCAGGGATGGGTCATCCACAGATTCTCTGGGCAACCTCTTCCAGTGCCTTACTTTAAGCCAATGTTTCTCTAGGTTTTCCTAGGTCTTTGTACATTTTCTTCAGGTAAACGTGAGTAGAAGTGCTCCCACTCCTCGTGGGAGTGTTTTCAGAGTATGTCCACACTGCCTAACGCCACGTCAATACATCATGGTTCTACCTCTACCCGAGGCAGCTGCAAGCCTGAGTGCATCCCCAGCAGCACCCCAAGTGTTGAGCAGCAGAATAAATCAGGCAGCATACTGTTCCCAGGCTGCTCCCAACAACCAGAAAAACTTGTTGGAACTTCTCCCACATGGCAGTGTTCAGTACAGACCTACACATGGGTCTGGGAAGAACTGAATTACAATGAAGTAAGGAAGAGAGTATCCATACATGACTGTAAGTTTTCCGGTTTGTCTGAACAGCTTCAATTAACATACCTTGATTTCTGATGCAAGCCAAAAAAAAAAAAAAATCAGTAAGAGCTGTTTTGCAGCCTCATTATGATTTTTCAAGCATCACACTATTATGTCTTGGTAACAGCAACACCCAAGACCCAACAAAATTTCAATTCGAAATATAGTTAGAAATTAAGTATCCACAAACTTACAATTCTGTAACAACACACTTGACATCTATAGTAGCAAAGGACAAGTCTGAGAGGCTGCTCCCATGTAGCCTCATCAACCCCCCCCACAACTGGCACTGACCTGCCTCCTTGGCTCTTGGCCTCTCTGCCGATGTTCTTAAGGACAGACCTGCCCTACATGGCAGCTAAGGTGACCCATCTCCAAGGAGAAGGAAAGCAGCAAGCCAGACAGCCACCCTTCCAGCTCGCCAGACAACCCCTGCCTAGACATCACCCCTCCAGCCCTGTTTTTTAATACCACCATCTTAAGCACACGGGCCACACCTCTTCCCTGACTCTCTCCAGCCTTCACCCTTGAAGAGAAAGAAACCTCAGCTTCTTGATGCCTGGGACCACTCTTTAGGAGCAAAAGGTCTGGGAAGAAAGAAGCATTTTTCAACAATAAGGTCCCCGATGCAGAGCGGCCATGCACTTGCCACGATGTAACTTGTTCTTCGTGACAGGAAGGCAAGCTCTGTTCATGTGAGGCATAGCCAGAGGCCCTTGAGAGACAGGCACCCACCGTGAGGTGTGGGACACAGCCAGAGGGTTTGGAGGAACAAGTACTGCTTAGTGCCAGACACAGTCAAAGGGTTTAGGGGCACAGACACGGCGCGGTGAAGAGCACAGACGGCAAGCTTGGAGGCCAGGCGCTGCAGGGTGAAGTACACCCAGTGGGATTGGAGGAGGAAGCAGCACAGGGCACCGCCTGAGGATCTGGAGGTACGGCACAGGAGGGTGCAGACAGGGAGAGGGACCGGGGATGCAGGTGCAGCCACAGGACGAAGGCGGGGACGAAAAAAAACTCAGCGCGGCACAGCCAGGGGTTTGAGGAAGAGAGAAGGGGTAAGCGGGGGCAACCAGGGTGTTTAAAAGAAAGGTGGGCAGGAGACAGCCCGATACCCGTCCCGTC
>VYXD01013606.1:252895-263698 GCA_013397195.1 Hylia prasina
GCCCCGCTCCGCCCGGGTCCGCCCCGCTCTGCCCCCACAGCGCCCCCGAGTCTCTCTCGGCCGGGGGTCAGGGCCGAGGGTTAGCAACCCTCGTGAGCGAGCCAGGAGGAGGCCGAAAGGGCGATCCGAGGGTAGGAGCACCTCCCCCGTGAGCAAAAGCAGAGGGAGTTGGGGCTGTTCAGCCTGAAGAGAAGTCTTCAGGGAGATCTTATAGTACCTTTTAGTGCCTCAAGGGGGCTATAGGAAAGATGGGGAGGGACTTTTNGAGGGACCTTTCACAGGGGTGTGCAGTGCTAGGACAAGGGGGAATGGCTTTAAACTGAAAGGGGGTAGGTATTGATTGCATATTAAGAATAAGTTCTCCATTGTGAGGGTGATGAGGCACTGACACAGGTTGCCTAGAGAAGCTGTGGATGTCCCATCCCTGGCAGTGTTCAAGGCCAGGCTGGAGAGGGCCTCTGAACAACTTGGTCTTGCCGATGGCAAGGTGGGTGGAAATACCTGTTCTTCAAGGTCCCATCCAAGCTAAACAGTTTGATGGTCCTATGACAACTGATTTTCTGTCGTGATACCCACTGATGTGGTGTTGAGGGGTTCTCCAGATGCCCCTAGATCTCAATCTCACTAGCATTTTTGTCAACATGAAGGAGGGAAAACTGCAACGTGGCTTCTAGGTGCTGCTTTGGAATCTGTGGTAACTAAGTGTCACCCAAGGCAACACCAGGAAAATGTAAAAGTTCCTTTTTTAAAAACAAAAACACAACTGGTCAGCTTTGGCTCACTGCTCTAGGGAACACTCCCACCCCCAAAAATGCAATATTCTTCTCTTAGAGGATGTTCAGGATGACAGTAACTGTACCCAGCGACTCCCATCTAGAGAGAAGTATGGGGCACAAAGAAAGGTAACCGGGAATTTCTAGTGTGTAAACAGGTGCTACAATTTAGATGGTCTATCACTTTAGTCCACAAAAGGGTAGAAATTACAGCTTTTTGAGATGGTTAGCATGGAGATGATTGCTTGAGTCAAAAGACTCTGCAAAAACAAGGAGCAGGGAGAGGATATGAAGGCAAATTGAACAAAAGAGGCAAACTCATTTGATGATGTACAGAAATGCAAGAGATGAAGGGTCTGTGAGGTAATGCTGTGAAATGAATACATGGTCCATGTCAATGCAGAGATGCATAAGGAATCTCTGAGTTGGAGGACAGCAAGAATCTTGAAGCTCAGACCTGAAGTTTGTGATAACAAGTGGCAGGACAAGCATAGAAAACTTTTTAAAAGTATGGAAACATTATGAGAGGCTGACAAATAGATGGTGGGATGTGGAAAACATAGCTTGTAGCAGAGATCCCGCAGAAACTCCATAACACTGAGTGATTGATTAGGGTGGGGATTAGGAGGAAGATCTTGTCTTTTAGGATTTGCTTCATGCTTCTATTGGAATTGTTAGGATTATGACAGGTGATGCAATCTCTGGGCTTTTGAAAGAGCATCTTAATAAGATCATTGGGTTTGGCCAAAAGGGATATGTCAAAATACGATAAACCATTGAGCAATACTGTATGTCTCACCTAGGAGGGGAAAATCACATAACAAAATTAAATCGTCCCCTTTTCAGCATTCAGAAGTCAGAACCTTTTTTTATTTCTTGATTCAAACCCTTTTTTTATTTTTTGTCTAAAATATTGGTCAAGAAAAACCACAAACAAACTTCAGGAACCATCACATCCCTGCTCAGACAGAGTCCTTGGGGGCCTCAAGAGTAGTAAGTCTTGACTTTGTCCAGAAGGATGTGGCTTAGCCAGTAACTAATATTCCTCCTGTGTTGCAAAATCTGTTTTGCCTGATAGGGCTGCCTTGACTAAGACAAAATGTAACACTGGGGTGCATAGCAAAAAAAAAGTAGGTTACCTGTAGGCTTCAAAAATACACAGATGTTGTCATTCATGCAAAAAAGAAAAGCAAGCCTAAAAACAATAACCAGATGCAAGCTAAAGCTCTAACACATTTGATGCCAACAATGTTAGCATCAACAGCTTTTCTTTCTTTGGAGCCTGTAAAGCGTAAGAGTCCTTGCTTTCCATGCACTTCAGGAGCAAAGGTAATTTGAACCATCAAGCAAGTCTGTGAGGGTTATGAGAAATAATGGTTGACCTGTTCAGGGCAGGTAAATCATTAACATGCATCAGGAAAAAGGCAGCATAAAGGAGACAGCTGTGCCCTACACACACAAAGAAAACCGAGACACACAGCAAGTCAGAGACATTTACATTGTAAAAGAGGGAGCTAGCAGCAGACAGGTTTTCTCAGTTCTTAGCATGTCAGAGCTGCACATGATATTTACTGTAAATTTAAGTAATCTTTTAACTTACCTACATGCCCCATCAAAGAACAGGACAAGAGATAAACATAGACTCTGGAGACAGCCCAATGGACTTTACAAGATGCTAAAGACAGTAACTACTGGTATGATGAATGAAGAACTGTGCTTGCCATGAATAATGATAAGCCAGTGCTTTACCTTGTTTTTTCATCTTACTAGAATCCAAGTGGCTCATATGCTTTGAGAGTCTTTTAGAGATAAGTGCTCTCTAGGACTGTATTTGAAGCCTTGAATAGCTGATCAGCAGGAGAACCACAGGAATCACTCCCTAGTCCAGCAACAGTGTTGGGTGTGCTGACACAGTAGAAGGTAGTCATCCCAAGAACACCAACAGATATCTGCATACCAATCTTGAAGAGATGCAAGGGTAACCCAAATTTTGTTTGCAAGCTTTGCTTTTCTGGAAAACACCTGGTTAACCTGTGCACTTGTACTGGTGTTCTGAGTCACAACTGCCAAACCTGTCCAAGGCAGGTTCTGCTGCAGGTGGCCAGTCTCCCACAGCCATCACAGCCCTGTGTTGGGCAGCTAGACTGGCAAAAAAGGGCCCTCTATGCCCCTTCTCATTTCCCAATTGGAGCTACTTACAGACTCTTCTTACTGCTTGTTGTAGAAAATATTGCTTCTTCTCCTAACCCTCTGAGCCAGAACAGTGCCTTTCATTTAGCTGAGGCTTTCTGATAATTTTTCTGCCTAGGTCTCTTCCACAACACCATGGATGGCAGTGACTTTCCTGGAGAAGTTTCCACACCACAAAGGAATTCTTCCTCAGACATGTATCATCAGTTTTGCTGTGGGACAAGGTGAGAATATGACTCAGTCTTGCTCATATCTCTGGATGAGCTGAGTTTTGCAGGGAGGTTTCCCCCTCCATCTGGGGACATACACTGCAGGTGACTGTACAGAAGTGAGCAGTCACTGCTGGGTTTGCTTGGCTTCCTGGCACCACAAACACACCACAACCTACTCCACCATTGTCAAGTCAGCCTTTTTCAATAGTTACATTTTGACCTACAGGTTAGGTTCCAGTTTTGACATTTGAACAATAGTGAATTTTATGAGCTCTTGCAAATATGACAAATCTATTCAGATAGAGAAATTTCCATGTAAACCAAACAATCTCAGTTAAGAGTATTAAAACCATTAGGTCCACAGAAAATTGTTTTGCATCTGAGATTGACATTCAGCAGCAGTGAAGGAAGAAGGTGAAAAGTAGGGTGAAAAACGACTATTGCAAATGTATAAGAAATAATCTTAAGTGTATGAAAAATGTCATTCAAGGGGATATTTAACAGGAGCAGTGTCATGGTGTCATACATCTATAAATAGATATACTTATATATTATAAACTTTCTATATATTTTAAACTTTTTAGGATGTACATAGTACAACACATAGAATGTACTGTATACACAAGTTAACTTAGAATGCATACATACACACATTATATAATACACTGTATGATATACACACTGGGCTTCTCAAATGAAAACTGGTAGTGACTCACCTCCTCAGAGTGTATTGCTTGAATGCAGGCTGATTGCAACTCCATCTATACCAGGAAGGAAAATTAAATCACCCGCAAAAAGTGCATTGCAGTCAGCCAAAGAAGCCTGACTGAACATAATGAGAAAACCAAAGCACACCTGGCCAGCCTGTTCCCAAAAATCATAACCTTGCATCAGCATATTTTTCATTTTAGTCTGCCCCATGTCTGAAAACTGTATATGGAAAAAAGAGCCAGACCGTGGCTGCTCTGGAGCCTACATCTTATATCTTTTCACAGCTGAGAATTCTAATTCAGATGCTATTTACCATTTAAAATCTTTCATAAGTCAAATTTTACCTGTATGTGTTACAGACAGTGATGGGAGCAAAAGTTTTATCCTGTAGGAACTCACTCAGACAAAGCTAAAGGAAGTACAATCTTTTTAGGATGCTGGAGGGCTCTGGGACCTGTTTGCTGTTCCTGGGCCAGAACAGCATGCTATAATCACAGCCTTATCCATGAACTGGGTGCATAAACAGGTCTGGAAACAAAACTTCCTTTTAGAGAGTAGAAGCTTCATGACTCCAAAAGGATTCTAACATGTATCATTAAAAAAAAACCAAACCTAACTCCAAAGCCAAAGGTCAACGAAGAAGTGAATGCTAACTTTGCAGAACACCTGCACTGTGCTGGTTAGGCTATAGCTGGCCAAGCTGACAGGTGCATGCTGTGGTGCAATCCACCAGAAGGCCTTAGAGCTGTAGGAATATCAATAAAGCTACTAGTACATGTCACACCATTCTCCGAATCAGAATAATCAACAAGGATTTTACCTGATTGAAAGTTTGTTTTGGGCTTTTAGAAACAAGTGAGTTAATGAGGCAAGCAAAGATCAATATAGCCTATGGTAACTCTTTGGTGTTAATGAAGATGCAGCTGTCCGTGTCATCCCCACATGCCATGTGCTGCACAACATCTGCAAGGGTAAGAAAAAATAAGATCTTCAGTGTAGGCTTGAGTAGCTGCTGGTTTACACTTTGAACATGAGACAGATTCTTTATCCAAGCAGCGTGTGGTGACACAGAGATGTATAAATAGCTCTCTCTCTCATATCATTTTCCAATTCACTAGTGAATCATCACATTCTAGGAGTTCATGGGCTGCCATGTTCCTTGAACTGGAGGGAAAAGGAATGCTGTCAAAGAGTTCTCTCTCTGCTATGTTCAGTGTCCATGCAAAAGCTTCAACTAATTTTGCCAGACTGCAGACATTTTGCTGTGAGGATGTATTACAAAGGTGGCACACCTAGGTGAAGAAATGAGAACTGAGTTCAAATCAAAGCCTGTGAGTTATTTGGTTTGTTTCATGCTTGGACCAACAAGGCTCAGGACACAACTTGTGAGACAACTGAGTGCCACAGTGAGAAACAGAAATCTCAAAAACTGCTGAGGAAGCCATTGAAAGCTCACCTCCCTGTTCAAAAACCAACCATCTACTTCTTTCTCCTGTCCTTTCTTGTATTTCTTATGCTAGTGTCCACAAGGACTCCATAAAAGCCACTAAATTGCATAACCTTGCTAACAGTGAAGCAGTTTCTCTTCCATTTCTCTGCCAGTCTCTCAGATATGAAGAAAAATGGACGATCAGAAAAAGGAGCTTTATGATTACTTGTAACAAATCCACAGTCCATTCTGCCTTGACAGATATTACATTACTCAAGGAATGCAAAAGTACAGTAAAATCATACCAAGAAGTTACTTTCTAAAATTGATTCTTGATCACATTACATGCACCTAACAATACATTGTGGAAACCTAATCCTTTAATGGATTTTCATTTGTTTGTTTATGTATTTATTTTTATAAAAACATTCTGCAGATGGGATTGGTAAAAAAAAAAAAAAAAAAGAAAACAAAAGTAAAGGAATGGATAATCAAGGGAAAGAGGTATTAAATACATTTCTGGGAATATGTTACAGTTATGCCTGGTTGGAGTCCCCATCTGATTTTAGACAAATAAGGTTGTATTTGTACCCATTCTCCCCATGACAATCATGTCACCTGTGCTTGGTAAACAGGCCAGAGACTAGGAAGTTACTTTGAAACTGAAGATGTAGTTACTAATGCTCAAGGAAAGGTAAACCATAGAAAAATAGTTGTGAGACAGACATGCCGTACAAGATACTCAGAAAAGGAGCTATGGGCAAGATACGTTTCAAATGGATTAAAATAAGTACTGCCTCTTTCTAAAATATGTTTCCAGTTAATTAAGAAATAATCAGTTTATTAAATGTAAGAACTTGCCAATTTAGATTGTTTTGTAGAAAATACTAAGAATAGTCTGTGAATTTCAACAAATTTTTAATTGTGTGGCATGTAGTTTGTACTGTCTTGTCATAGCTGGGTTCCACACACAAACAGGTTGGTATTGAAACTGAGCATCTTCATTGGCAATATACCTGTGAGACAATTCCTGAAAAAGAAGTTACATAAGCTAATTACTAATCAAACAAATTATTGTTATATTTCATAGCTAATGACACTTCTGTGGTTTCCCATACGTGTAAGACTACCACAGATCAGGCATTTTAAATAAGGCTTTTGAAATTAAGCAGAAAGAATAAACAACAAAATAAAGCCAACAAACAAGCCCCAACCAAAACAAAACAAAAAATGTGCCCAAACAAACAAGAACAAAGTTCTCCACTCACGTATTTGTTTTTCCAGCAGTGTTGCAAAAGGCATAACGGATATCTTTTCTTATGATGTAGAAATGTGGACACCCAATGGCTTTCCTTTATGGAAGGATGCACTGTGCAAGCCTGCAGTTACATCACAACCTATTAGCATCAGGAACAATCAAAAAGTCACAAAAACTCACCATCTTCCAGTGCATGTTCAAATGGCAGGTGTGCTGCAACGTAGCAGTGGCAGCCATGAAGAAAGTGCTGGAGGGGTCACAGATCTATTTTAATCTGGAGACTGAGAGAGCATCATATGCCACCCTCAGTGGGAAGGGCATTCATGTTTCTCTTTGGAGTGAGAAAGACACTGATCAGAACAGTTAGATGAAGCACATGATAAGACCTAATAAGGACTAACCTGAAACATTTTAGAGAGGTTTTTTGGTAGGACAAGGTATTGTCATCAGTCCCTTCAAATAATGCACTAATGCTGTGCAGGAAAAACAGCAAATACAGAAAATGTGTACAACAAAACTCTATATGGAGGAGATGACAAGGATTTCACCTCACAGTGTTGTTACCCAAACAAAAACTCCTCTATGCACAGTTCTCCCCAAGGTCTTACTCCTCTCCTGCAACAAGCTCATGCCATGGAAATAGGCATGAAGAATGTAGTCCTTTCTTGCATCTTCTCTCTTTGATACCTTTTGAACATTCTCCTAAGGGGTACCAGAGAGTTTTAAGACCTCAACAAAACAAAGGGAAAATAAAACCACATGCTCAAATAGCTAAGATATGCTCAGCATTCACTTACATGAAACTATCTCTAGCTGTCTCCAAATGGAAGATTCTGCTCCTGTCTACACACTCCTGACCAGCTAACACAGCCATGCATACACCTCACTATCTTTTCCTCCATGGGGTGGAAGGCAGTGTTACAGAAACTTTTATTCCTGCATTTCTTGTTGTATCCCTCATTTCTTTAACCTTTATAAGCAAATCTGACATTTTCACAGGAAACAACTGATCCACCACAATGTGCCCAGCAAATCAACACATGCCTTCCTATTGTGATTAAAATTCTCCTTCTAAAGGATATGCATTTACATATGCATGTCATAAGAGTTCACATAAACATACCTGAACTGCTTTTACTCTTCCCAGCTCAAGTGTCTGTAACCACAGCAACAATAAACCCAGAGCAAGGAACTAAAGCCTTCCTCAAGGACTGAGTAAACTGTCTTCAGTCTGCCAAGCCTGACAAAACTGAGCTGTGCTTAATAAGCACCGTGTTAGGGGGAGAGGTGACAGGAGAGGTGCTGACCCCATGAGGTTATCAAAAGTTGCCCAGGCTGTTATTTGTCTGTGCATCAATCCACTTTGGGGATTTTGCTGGCTTGACTTTATTATCGACTCAAGCAAAAAACCCTGCATATTCCTTTGCAGGCCAACACAGATTCATTTGCATTGCCATCATTATCCTTGATCTTCCAGACAGCCATGAGAATGTCTTTTAAGCAGACACTACTAGCAGGCAGCTGATAGAGATGTGACACGCTTGCAGAGATGGGCTAAGTAGTCTGATTTTTTTACAAAGTCCTTGAAATTCCTTTATTTCATTCCACTCACCATAAATGGAACATTTCAGAACAATGAATCTTACAGATAAACATGCTACTTAATCTGCTTAAATGAGGGAAACAGAGTTATCAAAGAGTGAGGCTCCAGGCTTAAATATATGAATAGTTACATGACTGGAAAAAGGCATTCTGCCTTGGAGAATCTGGAGCCTAAATCCAGTATAAATAAAAGAAAACCCAACAAACTGGTGAAACATATAGTCTCAGAAACCAAATTGTTTCCTAAAAAAAACCCAACAAACAAACAAAACAAACAAACAAACAAAAAAACCCAACCAAAAAGACCATTATCTCTCTATTCTAGCTGAGCAATTAGACTTGTCAGCAAGAAACTTAAAATACATCAGGGCATATTTTTGTTACAGGATATATCCCAGGCCTACATTGATGCTAAGAACCTTTCCCAGGCAGACTTCTGTCATATTTCACAGCTGCATCTGGGGACATGTTAAGCATCTGCACGAGGCATCATTATGTCTTACAGTATGCTTCATAGTACTGCTGTATTTATTTCTCTCCTCCTACTCCTTCTTTACTGTTGTTAAATAGATCTAGAGTAAAATGTGAAAGTGGGAATGTGACTTCATATCAAATGGCAGAGACTTTTAGGTGTAGGTGGGAACTGAGAAAAAAAATCATGGAGTGGTTTGAGTTGGAAGAGACCATAAAGATCATCTAGCTCCAAGCCCCCTGCCATGTGCAGGACACTTCCCACTAGACCAGGTTTCTCAGAGCTCCATCCAACATATCCCTGACACTGCCAGGGATGAGGCATCCACAGCTTCTCTGGGCAACCTGTTCCAGTACATCAGCAGCCTCACAGCAAAGAATTTCCTCTGGAGAGGGTCTCTGCTAGGGGATCCATAAGCTTCCAGATCACAAATTAATATACAATAAGAGTAATTCTATTTTTAAGGCAAAAATCGAATAACCACTTGGAATTTCACTGAAATTCCTAAAACCCCCTAGAAATTTAGCAAGCTGGTCTAATTTAATCTAAATTGTGAAATTGTATCTATCACGATTTTATTATGAGCTATAAATAAATATTTTAATATCGCTAAAAGAGGAGTATGCAACATGCCAAGTGGAAACTTCTCAATGACATTAGAAACTGCTTTTCACCAACTTGTATACAGGAAAGATCAAAATATCTGTTAATGCAGGTAAATTCAGATAAAGCTGTAAAGTTTTAAAAATTTGAACCACATTTGGCCCCCAAATCCACTGTGTAGATAGCTTTTGGAAAACACCTATCAGTGCCAGGGCATTGAGTTTTCTTGTCTGAAGTAATATTGCATGATCTAAAATACTAATTCCAAAGCTTTGCTCTTCCAGCTGCACATGTGCATCATTGTATAGGGTTTATGTGTCTGGTTCTGGTAGTAGGAGTGGCTTCTGTGAGAAGCTGCCAGAAGCTTCCCACATGTCAGAGAGATCCAATCCCAGACGGCTCCAGGATGGATCCATTGCTGGCCATGGCCAAATCAAGAAGGAAAAGGAAGTTGTGGCACAGATGTTAATGCACTCAGAGAAGCGCAGAGTGAGAACAGGAGAGAGGAACAGTTCTACAGACACCAAAGTCATTGCAGGAGGTGCTGCAGGCACCAGAGCTGAGGTTCCCCTGCAGCCCCTGGTGCAGACCATGGTGAGGCAGCCGTGCCCCTGCAGCCCATGGAGGTCCCTGGGGATGCAGAGATCCACCTGCAGCTCCTGGAGGGACCCCCTGGAGCAGGTGGGTGCCTGAGGTGAGGCTGTGACCCTGTAGGAGGCCTGTGCTGGAGCACGGTCCTGGCAGGGACCTGCCCACCCATGGAGAGGGGAGCCCGTGCTGGAGCAGGTTTCCTGGTAGGACTTGTGACCCTGTGGGGGACCCACACTGCAGCTCTTCTTGAAGGACTGCACCCTATGGAAATGGGCCCACAATGGAGCAGTTTGTGAAGAACTGTAGCCTGTGGGAGGAACTCATGATGGAGAACTGTCTCCCATGGGGGACATCCCATGGTGCAGCAGGGGTAGGACTCTTTTCCATGAGCAATGACAGGAACAACATGTGATGAACTGACCGTAACACCCATTCCCTGTTATGGGGGAAGGAGACAGAGCGGGGAAGAAGGGAGGAGTGGGGGAAGGTGTTTTTAATTTTCTCATTATACAGCTCTGATGTTTTTAGTAACACATTCAATTAATATCCCCAAGTTCAGTCTGTTTCGTGATCTATGAGTGATCCCTTCCCTGTCCTGATCTCAACTAACAAGCCTTTCATTTTCTCTCCCTTGTCCAGTTGTGGAGGGTAGTGACAGAGCAGCTTTGGTGGGCACCTGACATCCAGCAGGATCAACCAACCACCAACTGCTAAAAAGCCCTTTTTATGTCCCCTGCCTGGCCTGATTTGCTGTATTCATCCCTTTCCCTCTGTGCACAGGTGCACAAGCCACTCTCAGAAAACTCAGTAGAAAGCTTCATTACCATCAAAATCACCAAGAAATTGTGCCACCTAAAGACAGGTCCTACACCCGTTCATGGTTAGGGGCTTTTGCGGCTCCCGACATTATGTGGCGCATTAGCCTGCTTTTGTGCCTTCGTGTCGATCTGGTAAGTGTGAAC
>VYXD01013606.1:265145-286265 GCA_013397195.1 Hylia prasina
TAAATATTTTTATTTAACTAATATTATTTTATAATGTTATTAAACTAAGTCTCTTCAGATAAACTAGACCTAGATTTATATAATCACTTTTGTGTATGACTGCAAGATTTTAAGAAGCTACAGGTGACTGAGGAAAATAATGAACCCAGATCAATTATAAAATGAAAAAAAAAAAAATTAAATGCCAAGTTTTCAAGGACAACATTTTTGACGGATTAATGAATGAACGAGTGCTCCAGGNGGAGGAGTGGGGGAAGGTGTTTTTAATTTTCTCATTATACAGCTCTGATGTTTTTAGTAACACATTCAATTAATATCCCCAAGTTCAGTCTGTTTCGTGATCTATGAGTGATCCCTTCCCTGTCCTGATCTCAACTAACAAGCCTTTCATTTTCTCTCCCTTGTCCAGTTGTGGAGGGTAGTGACAGAGCAGCTTTGGTGGGCACCTGACATCCAGCAGGATCAACCAACCACCAACTGCTAAAAAGCCCTTTTTATGTCCCCTGCCTGGCCTGATTTGCTGTATTCATCCCTTTCCCTCTGTGCACAGGTGCACAAGCCACTCTCAGAAAACTCAGTAGAAAGCTTCATTACCATCAAAATCACCAAGAAATTGTGCCACCTAAAGACAGGTCCTACACCCGTTCATGGTTAGGGGCTTTTGCGGCTCCCGACATTATGTGGCGCATTAGCCTGCTTTTGTGCCTTCGTGTCGATCTGGTAAGTGTGAACAAGCTATTGAAGCATTACAATAGCGGAGTTTCTCAATGTGGCAGGATGGAGTCAAATGTCAGGGAAGTTCGAGCTTTTTCACAGATGTTTTACTGGTTAATCTTTAACATTTATAAGGTTTTTAGATTGGAGTTTCTAAGAAAATACCTCATTTTTTCACACAGACTGCAAAGAAAGGTGGGGAGGAGAATAGTCTAAGTAACATAAAAAAGAAATAGATAAAGCAGAAAAAAGGAAAAAAGTAACCAGAGCAGATGTAGTGGAAGAGTTTCTCTACAAACTCCTTCCATTATGCTTCATTTTATTTTTTAGAATCTACCAAGACATATGAGGATTTTCATTCATGGAGAGGAAAGAAGCAATCCAATTTTGAAGAAAGAGATCACTTTCTTGCTACTTGAGGAGAGGTGATGCAAAGTAAATTTTAATAATTTTGAACTCTATCACCCAGTTGCCAAGGACACCCCTGTACCCGACTGTTATGTCTTTAACAGCCCTGAGAGGTTAAAAAACTGTAGACACACACTGTGGTTCAAAAACCGCAGGCAGGCAGAGATGGCAGAGTGGTAAACAGGGCTGACTGTCCCTGATTTTTTCATTTCTTGTTGTACCTTTGTCTTCTTGAATAGATGACAGCTCTGTCTGGAATAACATTTGGTGGTTTTGGAAAAATACAGAACATCTACTTATTAGCAGATTTCTGCAGAGTCTAATTAGGGAAATCTCTGGTTTGTGTAGCATGAGCTCAGATTTTATAATCTGAGTCAAGACATTCTTGACAATAGCTTTTTACAAAGCCAGGTGTGTCTGTCAAGGCATTGTAAAGCAATACTTCTTAGCCCCTTTATTGCTTGGCTAATTATCCCATAACAACTTATAATAATTTATAATACAATTTACAATATTTAAAACCTGTGGATGCAATAAAATACATTTTTGCTTTTCTGTTAGTGTCTAGATTAAGGTTTTCATCCTTTATGAAATCATTCATATATTTAATGTACCTCTGCAAACAGTATGCAGTGGTATGAGAACTGAAGGGATTAAAGCTTTAGAATAACAGAAAGGGAAGTGGATGATGTGATCATGCAAAAGAAGCAAGGTCTAATGTTTGTCAGCTATGGTCAGTTGTCCATTTTCTGGGTAACCCTGGCCTGGGACATCCATGACAATGGGATGGCATGGGATGCTGCTGAAAGCACAAGGCAGAATCCTCTTATAAAGTGGTAAAGTCTCTATTCTGCATGGAGCAGATCTTGCAGCTTGGTACCATGGAATCTTCTGTCTTGGATAGTGACAAGGCAATGAGAACATTAACATGAGAAATTCATTTGGTTTGGACTAGTGAAACTGGATTTGAATTTAACAAATTGGATTTGCATGTACCAAATCCTGATGTGAAAGGCAGCAATATTAGTTTGGGTAAAGAAAGAAAGATCATCTATGAATGAGCATAAACAACAAAGCTCACAGTAGGTTTACATTGCAAAAATTATTATAAAACTGAGAAATACTTTAATATAGGGGTTAATAGTAGAAGCTGTGATGATGATTTACAAAGATTTCTGTAATNAGTTTTCAAGGACAACATTTTTGACGGATTAATGAATGAACGAGTGCTCCAGGTGTGAAAACCAGTGACCTGCTAGTTCATAGAAAAATATTGTACCAGGTCCAAGCGAGTTAACAAGCAGTCAGTAATTCCAGAAACTTCATGTGTACGTTAATACCAGGTTATAAAAAAGCTAATGAAATCTCCCTCCAATTTTTCTTACTCTGTGGTACATTTCTGATCTAACACAGTCAAATGGCTTTCAGAGCAAAGTTTTCATGTTCTTCTGCTCAAAACACTATTTGAATTAGCAAACCTCTATATGCACCTAAGCACATAACCAAATGGAAATTGAGAAGAAATGGGAGGACATGCCTAAGGACTGCCCAGAGAGGTTGGGTGATATTTCAAAAGCAAACAGAACTACCAGTATAAATACAAGCTTGATGAATTACGTTGAATGTATAAAGGATTGAGGAGTTTGGTGCACAGACAGGGCAGGATCATGTCCCAGCTTGGAGTGCTGTGTGGGCATGGCTGTGTGCAGCAGAGAAAGGAGATGCAAATTAATAGAAGAGATTATGAACAGCCTGCTGGGGAGAGAGGAGACAGGAGCTGGGGACCATGAAGGACCTGTATTTAATTTACCCTAGATAAAGGAATCGAGATAGAGAGAGGATGGAGCAGTGTGAAAAGCTTTGCTTTCACAGCTCCCATGACCTGGTCCACATGGAGCTGGACTTTCACCTCCAGGTTTGGAAGATCAGGGAACACAGAAATGAGCACTAGCCCTGGTGATGCACCACTGTAGCATGGAGGATTGTTGAACTTGCACACCCTGTGTATCTTGTGGCACAAGTAGGGTTCTACCTTTTAATCTGTAAACTAGAATGGCTCCTTTGTTTCTTCTTTGGGCTTGTTTTGTCTGGGGTAGAGTTAATTTTCTCCACAGTATCTGTCATGGGGGTGTGTTTTGGATTTGCACTGGAAACAGTGTTGATAACACAAGGATGTTTTAGCTGTTGCTGAGCAGTGCTCAGTGTTAAGGCCTTTCCTGTTCCTCACCCCACCCCACCATCAAGGAGGCTGGGAGGACACAAGTAGCTGGGAGGGAACACCAGGACAGCTGCCCAAAACTGGCCAAAGGGATATTTCATCTCATATGGCATCATGCTCAGCATATAAAGCTGAGGGAAAGTGAAGAGTGGGGAGGGGCATTGGTCAGGGGTGAGCAATTGTTTTCAATTGCATTAGTCGTTCTTCTTGAGTTTTATTCTATCTCTTTGTGGTTTGGTATTTTCTTTGTTCGGTTATTCTTTTGTTGTTGTGGGTTTTTTTGGTGTGTGAGTGGGGTTTTTTTTCCTCTTTCCTTTTAATTACAATTTACAATTATAATAGTAATTATATTTTATTTCAATTATTAAACTATTCTTATCTCAATCCATGGGCTTTCTCACTTTTACCCTTCCATTATCCTTCTGGGGTGGAGGGGAGTGAGCAACCAATGTTGTGGTACTTAGTTGCTCTCTGAGATGAAGCCATGACACTTCTTTTTCTTGTGCTTGTCACATTTAGTGCTTGAGCAATTTTGTGAACTACTACCTTTTGACTTGCATAATTTTTCCTCTTTCTGGCAGGGAAAAGACTTGGCTGGCACAGCTTTCAAGGCCACTAGAATATATAATCAACCTTCTTACTGATATGAGTTGTACTGCTAAGACCTTTTAGATGTTGAGGGCACACAAAGCAAGCCTCCTTAAGTAGTGAAACCTACAGTCCAACGCAGGGAATTCTGCTAAGCAAGAGTATAATTATTATACTACAAGATTCAGCAATTATCACAGGTATCTACATTTAAAATAGCAGCTCATTGCTGAGTGTTTTTTAAATTACTTTGATATACTTCATTAGTCAACCTAAACTTCAATAGCTAACCAGAGTGGCAAAACAGGATGAAGCAGCTATTTCAAACATTCATATAGGCCCTCAGGTATATTTGCTGTCTGCAACACAATTAAGTGTTCTGGAAACTTACTTTATAAATAATGATGAATAGTATTCAGATGTCAAAGTTCTGTGCAACTCTAGACTAGACTACTTTTTTTCTTGGGAAACAATTTGTGCACTACCCTGAGAACATGCAATAAATTCCAAGCACATGCCAAATGTGACCATTTCCCATAGATGTGTACGAGAGCTGCTCAGTTAAAGCCTCCTGTTGCAGTAGTGACAGTTCAAAACGACTGAACAGCATCAGACTGTTTGAATATTTAGCTTAACTTCAACTCTTATAGGCCATAATGCATGATTCAGGTGCAAAAATATATTCTCTGGGCCATATACTCCACCTGGAAAACTAGAGACAGGGAAAATCTGTTATTTTAGTCCCAAAACATTTTTTTTTCATCTTTGCTAGCATGAGAATAATCCTCAGCTGATTCCTGTGGTGTTACAGAACAGTGTGGGAGGTGATAGCAACAGCAATTAACTGTTGAGCAACCCAAGACACTCCCTTCTAACTGCCACAAAACATGAGAACTTGATATTCTTAACATACACCTACTCTCTGGTGGATCTTTTATCACAGCAAACATGGGCTCCCCAAACAGCTACGTTCATTGTGTCCTTTGACACAGTGTCCCTACAGAAAATAGGAAAGAAGCATATCAGCAAAGCTCCATCCATGCAGGTGAACCACTGCAGTGCCCCCAGGCAGGTGGGTCGGCGTGTGGTGGGGCTGCTCACGGCCGCTGAAGGACAGCTTTGTGTCACACTGCTGCCTGCAGAACAGACGTGCCCCAAGTCTGACAAAAGGACTCTCTTATTTTCTCTTGTCTCTCTGCCTTCTTCCCAGGCTCCCCCCTTTCTTAAAATGGCAATGACATGTTAAAGAGCCATCATACAGACCAAGATGTATTTGTGTGGATGAAATTACAATACTGCAGGCAGGCACTAATAGCTATATTTCTTTCAGAGGCCATCCTGGACTACTAACAGAGAGGATTAAGATCAGCTTTAAATTTTATATACAAATGGAACTGGCTGGCTACCAAATTTAATTCTTGTCAGTGATCTTCAGCAAAATCATAATATATTTCTTCATTTATAATGAATATGTATTTTGAAACAGCTTTTCTAAAAATATGATTCAAAATTTTCTTAGAAGGTTTCAATAATTCTGTTGAGAGCTAAGACCTTTAGTTAATGAAAAGTAGTCTATTCAATAAATGCCTTGCAATTAGAAACAAAAGAAAGAGACAATGCTCAGTATTTTCCAAATGTGAAGAGAACAGCAAAAAAATCTTTTAATAAGCCCCTTTTCTCTGCCTCCCACCTTAACCCATTTTGTGTTAAACAAAAGCATATACATATTATTTTTATTGCTGAATACATTACCTGGTTCTTGCTTAAACATGTTACTTTAGATTACAAACATATGGCTGTAAAATTAACTGGTTGGACTGATTTAAACTGCTGATTATAATCTCCATTTTGGCATGAGGAAATTCATTACAAAACCTGTTTAGGACTGCAGATGTATCTCTGTATCACAGCTGTAGGAAAAGGGTGGATTTGCAATCTTCCCAGTGTACAGAGCTCAGTCAGAAAGACTCCTCAGCACAAAGCTAAAATGTATTGTCACTTAAAAAAATTGGGTTTTTTCTAACTTAATTTGAAGGCAAATGGTGATAAAATAAAAATTAGGAACAATGTTGTATGCATATGTAATTAAAATATTCTTTCATATGTAAATAAAATGCTTCCTTAATAGCCCCAAATATTTTTTTTTCAGTCTTTTGAGCTCAGTGGAATTTGGCAGGACTGTAAGGGTTGCTGGCATGTCGGATGACATTGGCTGGTTGTCATCTGGGCAGAGCCTGCGGGCTGGTGGGTAAGGCTGACTACACACACAGACATGATTAGGAGGGATGAAGATGTGGGGAGTAGTTATGCACCTGCCTGAATTCCTGGCCACTCACTCATCCCTTTTTATCCTCCATTCCCATTATTTTTATAAAATAGACTAAAAGAAAACAAAAATGGTGGAGGATGGAAGAAGGCATGTCCATTTCGTAATTCAGCCTTAACCACACAAAAGGACTTTACTGGTATGTTTTACATACTTTTGTTTACTTGGGTATTATAAGCACTAACTGCTGACCACTGAAACTAATATACTGCTTTCAAGAACATCTCTCAGGTGCCAAAACCTCAGCACACATCTTGGATATAGCTAAGTATGCAGCCAATACTCAAGCTCCTTCTTCAAGGACTACTTTAACCACGCTAAAAACACCCTATTTGCACAGATGTTGTTGTTTTACTGATATGCCCATAATGTGACTAGATATTCAAACCATGGGTGTACTAAGCTAGCAGTGAGGTTACCATTCACTATGGCAGATGCTAGGCCAGTGTGCACTGAAGAGCTTACAATTCTCAACTACAGGAACCAGACCCTTGCCTCCACGTAAAAATGAGGTAGGAACAAAACCAAGAACTATCCTCCAGTGGTGCCAAAGCAGTGGTATTTCAAATACTTTTATATGTTGTGTGCATAGATATATGTCTATGTATACATTCAAGGTAGGATAGGAACTATAAAGCAAATAATAAAAAGAAAGGGAAGAAAAACATAATAACCAATCCTATTGATGTTAGCAAATATGAGATTTTTTTCAGGTTTATGAACGGGGTTCTTAAATCTTGGGTCCCAAGCTGACTGAGGAAATCATTCTTGATTAAAAAAAACCAACCCAGATGTCTTGTGAGAAGCCTGGCCTGACTACAAACCCAAACAAAGCAAAAAAAGGTGGCAAAAAATTTCCTAAATTTTAAGATTTGTCAGTCTGTGTGCAAGAGCTAGTACACCAAGCACAGAAAAAAGGGCAAAGGGAGGTAAGCATATGGTGTTAACTTGTTATTCCCACTACTTGGGAGATAGCTGTATAGAAATTCTGATGTGCTAATGCTTCCCTCTATACAGGAAGAAAAAAAGTTTTCTCTTGGCTGTCTTATTATCAAATACATTCTAAGCATCATAACCTAGGCATAAATAATCAAAGTTCTATCTTACTGCCTCCACAGAATCAACTTCCACTTAAGCTGAAGGAGACTTGTCTTAGGGTCTTTGTATTTCTTCAGCTGAACTAGCTCAGTCTGACTCCATCTTCATTGTTTCCTTAGGCTAGAAGGAAAACTCTTTGATCTCTTGTAAGAACAAATAAATTCTTCTCCATCTTTTGATACTTACTGTATCAAGCTCAAATAAAAATCACTGCCTTGGCAGACAAAGAAAGTCTTCTAAGCAAAACATTCAATTCCCAAAACAGCCTGAAAAGATTAAATTCTCTAGAATCTAAGATTAGATTCTCTATGTTCTCTGATAGGGTACGACTACTAAATCCCAGTACCGCTAGTGAGATAAAAATGCAGTTCATTGCAGCCTAAGATCTCTCCTTAAACTCTTAACTTTTACTGTTCTTAACAGCAAGAATCCAGCTATGAGCTAGTTGACTCTCAAGTGAATAATTGTATCTCAGTATGAACAGAGCACCCGTTTTGACATCTGACTGGATTTTTAGATGTGTTTTTTTCTTAATTGATGGGTAAGGATGGGAAATGTGATTAAGTTTATACCACTCTACTTGCTCCATTTCAGTTTATGAAAGAGTTTTGATACTACAAAAATACATGCCATAAGCATATAAGCAGAAAGGTATGAATAAAGAGGAAAACTCAGATTTAATTATAACATTTAACTTATGCACAAGAAAGAGATTGCAGTTGAAACTGGTATTTTTGGCTTAGTACCTAGTTCTTGGCAGGGAGAAATCATATACACTATACCTTCACTGCTCTTTAAAAGTTTTCATTTGGAAGACACCAACACTTAGTAATTAAGTACAGCCACCATAAGAATGCAGAAGACATAAAATACCCTTTTTTTCTAGCAAAAGCTTAAATAAGAAATTTAACACAACTACAGAAAGAAGTAGTGAAGGAAATAATAGCAAAAATGCCATTCTTCAAAGTAGAATTTTCACAGAAATTGGTATTTGAGATGCTGGCTAGTACCAAGAGGTTTTAAACCTCACAAACTAAGCACCACGTATCACCAGCTGTCATTATGTGGAAAGTTTGCAGGTGCTGGGTTGTAGAATGTGTATGGATTCTTGTCCACATGAGACAGGTGTTTCTCACTTCCGTCATCAGAAGTGAGGGAAACCTCTCCTTCCACCAGAGGACAATAGTCAAGAGGGAGAATGATATCACCAACAACTGATACCTTAAGAGGATTTGGAAGGACTCCTATGAAGAAGGTATTAGCTGCCAGTAGCTGCAAGAAGCCCCCAAAGCAACCAATTTCTATTTGACACTAAACCCAAAGGCATCTGGGTAAGAAGATACTTGGACAAGTAATTCACAGGCAGCCTCTTCTTGAGCTGAATCTCACATTGCTTTCATTCACGGTGCAACTTAGGCAAAAAATGACATGTAAAAGGTTATTTGGCAATAGTGCATCAAATCCCTCTCCTGATGTGATCTGAGAAATGCTCCTCAGGAACAGCATCCGGACTGAGCCTCTTCTGATTTACCAGTAAAAACACTGTCTGCTCCCAGGAATTTGTGATGTCTAACGAGCTCCCGTGTTTTAATGAACACCTTGGACACTTTTTTTGCCTGAATAAGAACCCATGTGGAATAGAACCCATGTAGAATACTTCCAAAGAAAGTTCCAACCTGAGGTGTGGCCAGGATGGAACACTGTTATGACCTAAGCCCCTCTCTTGCAGCCCTACAAACATTGCTCCAAAGTGAGGTCCTTTGCCGTGACCAGCAAAGCCCCTCTGAGTGGGGCCTCTCAGAGACAGGGATCTCCCAGGTTTGCTGTACTCAGAGGATCCCTGAAAAGTGGCACCCCTGACTCCTTGAGGCTCCACACTTCACAAAGGCATCTGAAGTGGGTATTTCACTACCGTCAAGGGGAATTTTTCACCTTGTACAAGCTCTTTGTGTCTGTGAGCATGCAAGTGGGCATATTCTCTACTGAGGGCACAAGAAATTCTGCTCTCCTAGACTCTCTAAGCACTTTAGGTTTGACATTAGTTACTGTTGTGGTACAGCAAATCCTATATGAATCCCTTTCTAAATCATTTAACTTCAGTTATAAGTTACATAGCATGGTTTTTGGTTTATTTTGGACTGGATTGATTGACTCTGGATTTTTGTTTGCCTTTCCTTAGTGTGCCCTTAAGAGTGAACCTTGCCAATGAACCTTGNTCAAGGGGAATTTTTCACCTTGTACAAGCTCTTTGTGTCTGTGAGCATGCAAGTGGGCATATTCTCTACTGAGGGCACAAGAAATTCTGCTCTCCTAGACTCTCTAAGCACTTTAGGTTTGACATTAGTTACTGTTGTGGTACAGCAAATCCTATATGAATCCCTTTCTAAATCATTTAACTTCAGTTATAAGTTACATAGCATGGTTTTTGGTTTATTTTGGACTGGATTGATTGACTCTGGATTTTTGTTTGCCTTTCCTTAGTGTGCCCTTAAGAGTGAACCTTGCCAATGAACCTTGTCATGCTGTTGCTTTTATACTGGACCTGTTTTTAACTGATACCTTTGCTGGTGATGCTTTAAGAAATCTGAAAACATTCTTTAGTGACAGAGACTACATTATGTCTGAAGCACAAACTAGTGACTGAGATGAGATAATAACCCCACAAAACTCCTCCCTTTCAAAACAGAGCAGGCATTAGGACTACAAAATGTTTTAGATGAAAACAGTTTGGAAGGATTACATTCATAATTTTTAACTTGAAATGTGATCTACTCTCTGCCTTGTACTGTACCTCAATCCTGTTTCTGTCCAGGAATCCTTCATGTTTGCTAAGGATGTGTGATTCATACATAGAAGACTGATCTTAAAAACCTGCTAACAGGAGCACCAAAACCTCTAAATTAGTTTCTATTCTTAGCTTTCTGGGGCAGATTCAGATATTAGATGATAGGGTCACCATATGAATACTTGAACAGAGGATCCCAGCTATACCTCTTTTTGAAGTGAATACCACATTTATGGAAAAACACACAAAACTGAAAATACAAAAAGAACAGGCACAAAATCTGTTGACTCCCACAGCCAATAAGCACTTGAAAATGGATACAATCTGCTCCACCAAGACATTGATGAAAGTAAGCTGGAAGTATTTCTGAGCTTGCCCTCTTTCACGGAAAATCCTCTGTATCATGTGTCTTGGAAATGAATGGGTACTCATGTCTTAATAATAACACAAACAATGTCATTTTGACTGGTCCCAAGGGCTTTTATTTTTTTTTATCAGCTGCTCAACACTGAATAAAGTATACCAATGTGTAAGTACAAAAGTCAGCAAGTATGAAAAAGTAATCCTTTGGATTAAACTTTACAGTGACGAAGAAACACAGAGAATGGTGGAAACTTATTTCTGAAAAACGTTGCTCTAACAGAACTGTACTAAAATCCAGTTGTGATAAATCCAACAATGTCCAATTTTGTAGATAAAGTCTGTGAATGTGGTGCCTGAATGTCAATTTTACATCAGCTCATAATTTAAATTCAGCCTTCATCATCACTGCTGCTCCATGCGTCTTCATATGCTGGATTTAAATGTTGTTGAGGCAGTGGCTAGAGAAAATAAATATTCTCAGTGTTTTGCTTAATTAAAAATACCATAATCAAATGAGGGCAAAGCTAAATGAACTTTTTAAATTACTAGATGTAGACAAACTATTCTATCTCTCATGAATACTGGATTATTTTTAATTACTTTTTTAGACTTTTGCTGATTAGACACATGACAAATTACGAAAAGAAATAGTACTGTATTTAATTCCAATTTCAGCATAAAATATCTGGAGGATTGACTGGAAGTATTACAAATGTTTGGTACAAAATGTAACAAATGTTACAACTGAGTTTATTGTGTGCCACTGTTTTAATTTAGGTCATAATATCCTCAGCCCATCATAACTTAGCACTACAGTGTCAGGGAGCAGTCCTGACCTTCATCCACATCCAAGAAATATTTCTCACCTCAGCCTCACTAGGGTCCAACTAAAGGGTTTATGTAGCTATGCAGTGCACTGAATCACAGGGTAAATTTTTTTCTTGTTTACTTCTATTCTGGGTTCAGATTCTGGTCCTACAAGCAGTCAAATGCCTATTCTACTACCTAAGTGGGAGCAGGAACTAGTGGCCTGTGGACAGCTTCTTACAGAGACAGGACTCATATACAGCATTTGCAAACAGCAGCTGTAGCTTAACAGATTTCAAAACAATGGCATATATTACATACTGCCACTGTGTCAAATTTAAAGGAGCAGTTCTAATTAGAGCTAAGTAAATAATCTTGTTGCTGTGAGTTTTTCAGACTAAGAAAAATACAATTCATTCACATCAAAATTTTCACAGCAAAGATGTTAATTTCAGGTCAACATATTTTGGGTTTAGGGTATCAAACCTTGGAACTATATTTTTCTTCTCTGCTTAAGTGTAGGATAGTTTTGAAATACAAAAACTTACAAAAGGCAAATGTTACAACAATTATGCTTCTTATTTCCCCAGCTAAAATGGAACAATGCTGAACTTTTTAAAAGTGGGATATTCATATGCTATGAACATGGCCAAAACATTAATACACCCTCATTTTTCAACATTAGTACAGTTCACCAGACTCTGATTCCACTAATGTTTTCAGTTCCTTAAAATATAGACTTTTTCCCACTCAGGCTGTTCACTGAAATATTTCTTGCCCAAGAGGAAGACAAAGTACTCTACTGGAAAATAGTCTTACATATGGTCTTCCCTGCAATCACAGTGAATGTCTTCCCTTGGGCAAAAAAATGAACTTATTTAGAAACTCCTGTATTATATTTTCACATCAAAAGTATTTGTGTATGAAGTGTGGTATCCCTAATTTTGCTGCTTAATACACAGTATATTCTTAAACAATTTAAAATACAATCTAACACCTCCACAATTCCAAAACAGGACAAACTGCAGAAAGCAGTTTGGAAGTTAAGAAGTGGAAAGACCCATAGTTATATGACATGAACTACTCTTAACTAAGTAGGAAGCTAGCAGCCTGCAAAAGATTTGACTAGATTATAAGAGAAAACGTCTTCTCAAAACCCTACAAGAATCAAAAGATTGCACAGAAATAATAGGTGATTCTCCTCTTAATGGGGAATTATTAAAAGTGTTGATGGTGAATCACAAACTTCATACTGAATTTCCACACAACCTGCCCAAGTGCAACAGCCATAAAAGAAAATACAGTTCAAACTCAAAAGTTCACTACCATTTCAGAAGTATCATCAGGAACTGGCTCTCGTGGAGTTGGTATCCACGCAAGGATATTGCAGTCTTTGCTACCACTATAAAGTTCCTGTAAAAAAACAAGCAAAAGTCATCTTCACACAAATTTACTGAATATGACATAGATACCATACTGGGCAGGAAAAAAGATAGACAATATTATTTAAAAATAAAGGCAAACAGTCAAATTTTAATTTATATTATAATCTGAATAAGTAGTATTTTAAATAATATACCAAACCAAAATAAATGTTTTATACTCTTTCCCAGATTGCTCAGCAAAACACTAAAACCCACATTCAACTTTATTGCTTAAATCCGTTTTTCTTCTTCCCTCTCACTTGTCTCCTGAAAAGACACCTATTTTAACAGTTAGGAACCTTAAGATTGTTTATGGAGAAGTAAAAAAAAACCAAAACAAACAACAACAACAACAACAATAAAAAACCCTAAAAAAACCCACACAAACCAGAAAAAGGCAACTATTTTATTATAATTATTAACCAGGAATTAACTCAGAAGAATTAAGAATCTCGTAATACACGTCAGAAAAAAAGAGTATGTATGGAACAAAGAAGTATTCAGTAAATGTAGTTTCAGTAGGTCTAGGGAAGGAAAACAACAAATAGACTACAGTGTGAGACTTGTACCCTGTTGGGAAGGCACAGATCAGAAAGACCAATTTATTACTTTTAATATAAATAACTCCATTATGGTAATGACTAAGGACTGAGATCCCATTGCACAAGGCACCCTGCAACACATGGCAGCAAACAGTCCTTACAGGAAATAGCTGTAAGTCAAATATATCTTAATTTTCTTAGTCCTGTACTAAAGGAAATACAGACTTCTCTGTCACTCTAAGAGGAGGAAATATTGCTGGTGAGAAATACTAACACCATCTTTGCAGTAAATTTTGCACCTATAACAACTGCATTTTCTGAAGTGCTACTTAAATGAACAGGTATGAAGATGTTCTCATATGTCTTCAATATTGAATTATATTCCTGCCTATGTGATATTTGAGAACACTTGCGTATTGTCATGTATTTAAACTGCCTGAGTAGGACATATGAAGTTTTTTTTTTTTTGTGGTATTCAGGCTGACAGTATGAAAGCCTTGCTTGAAGTATGCTGGCTTTTATACTTAAGCTAGCAACTCTCTGCATATGTGCATGTTACAAGTACGTTGATTCAGTGTAAGCTCAATACATTATCACAGGTTGGTCTTTGCAGGAAGTTTCCTGTATAATTTATATATAATTAGAACTGCACGAATTATGTTGACGTTTGGTGCAGAAACTTAATGCTCAATTCCTATGAACATTTATGTGGGTAATCTTATTAAAGTGAGCTGCCATACTTTTCAAAAACTGGTCTTATGCATGAAGTTGTTCATGTATAAAAAACATTTACGATTGGAGCTTACAATTTGAAGAGAGAGAACCATCCTACTTACCTTGCTTAAAAGAAGATATGTAACACCAAAGTATAGGTCAAATTCTACTTTATTCTGTCAGCAGTACTCTACTTGGGCCTTCTGTCTTTGATAGAATATAGAATATCACTAATAACTTTAAACGATCTTTCCATGGCAAAACATCCCCTTATGAGCAATGTCACAGAGACATCAGCATACTTCTATTTAATCCTTCTTACCACTTGTCTCATTTTCTGATCCTGGTATGACAAGACCTTCAGTTAATACCCACTGCATAAAGCAATACTTACAATTAATTATTACTATCTAAACTAGTGACTCACACCTTAAGTCAGTCAAAAGAAGAACTAGTGACATCTATGTAGAATTATGGTACAATACAGGACTGACATATATATTACACTACAAACATGCTCTATGCATGTTTATGTACACTATATGGAAAGATTGCAAATAAAACCTGATTTAACTTTCAGTTAACTTTACGTAATAGCCTACAACTGGATATGCCAAATACTTTTGCAGATGTCACTAGCACTTCTTGAATGATATGAGCAGCTATAATTTAATTTAAATCAAAATTGCTTCCTGTTGCATACCTATTATTTTATGACATGTTATTTATGCATGATAATATACAGGACTTCTTTTTCTGAAAGGGAAACATAGGTCTTGTTTGTTTACTTAAATCACTCTAAGCAGATAATATGGCACACTGGTATCTAGTGTGTTAGACCCAACTGTAAACATCATCTAAGATATTGCACAATGAAGATTTTCTCTTCCACACCACCCTTGAAATTACTGACCTCCTATTAAATGAATGCTTCTTATTAAAGGGCCAAATTCTGTAGTTCTTATTACTCAAGCAGTCTAACATCTTATTAACTTTACTGAGGTATTTACGTAAGAACAGCATAGGCAAACAATAATATAGTGGATGTTATGGCTCTGTTCCTAGGATCAGAAAAGACATACATACACATTAACTAAAGCTCACACCATTCTCTGGAGATAGCTCTGTACCGTACCTCAAATGTAAAATATATATACCATACAAACATGCTAATTGATTTGGATAAGAACAGATAAAGACTAGTATAATTGAATTTCACATAGCTAGCTGCTTGGTTATCAGTGATGACATATGATTATATGGTTCCAAGCAAACAGAAGACACGTCTCATCTCAAATACATAATTGGTGCAAAGTTTAAGTTCCTTCCTAGAGCCTATTCTAGTTATGAGGTGAAACAAAGATAGCAATTAAAATACAGTTAATGAACAGAAAGAACATGAGGGACTGCCAGCAATCAATATCAATGAGAAATTCTGAACACTGTGAAGAATAGTGAGAAAAATCTAAGGACCAGCTTTGAGTATAGGTAGGACCCAAACTGGGGTTAAAGACAGAAGAAAAAGTTTAGAAGACTGTTAACATGAAGAACACTCTTAACAATGACAGAGTACTAGATGGAAATGGCCAAAACTACAGAAAAGATGTAGACCTTGTTTCCCAAGAACACAGTATACTCAAGTCCAATAAGTGCTAACAAGTAACAAAAAAGTTACAAAGCCATCAGCTGCACATTTCATCAGTGCATACATAGCTTACATCAGAGAGACTTAGAACCATCAAGGAAAACTTCCGTCTTGCTTAAGTTAATTATATTTCGATATGTATTTAAAAATTCCAAAACTGAAAGTGAGCTAATATGCCATTCAGAAAGAAAAAAAAACCAACAAAAAGCAGAATAATATAGACAAGAATGAACTGACATTTTTAAAATCCTAATTATGACAATGGAAAAGATTATTAAATTATTCAGTTACTGCAGAGTTAGAATAGAGGTATATAAATATCACTCAACAGAGTTTGCAATAGAGCAGGTTTTGTTAAGAAAAATTGATTTTGCTTACAACTAGTAACAAAATACAAATGTGCAGCTGTGAATAACTTTGCAGCATGTTGATTTAATAATGCTTGAGAGAGTTAAATAGAAGAGGTGACTATATATTTTGCAAACAACATTACATTCTTGGGAAAGGAAATCTACTGGCAAAATCATAATTTCTATTGGAATTACATGAAGACTGATGAAGGCACTTAATTGTCTCAAGATAGGATAAGATACTTGGAAGTACATGTGTGAACCCAGTGAAAATAACAGTACCACTTCCTTTGGCGTTGACATCCTGATTACAGTGAGTGGATTTGGCACAGCCTGGTTTTTTGGTAGGGGGGGAGGGTCACAGGGGTAGCTTCTGTGAGAAGCTGCCAGAAGCTTTGACCATGTCCAACAGAGCCAATCTCTGATGGTTCTGAAGATGAACAGGCTGCTGGCCCAATTACAGAGGTAGCTAACACCTTTGTGATTACATATTTGAGAAGAAAATCAAAACAGCACACAGCCAGTTTTTTTCCTGGGGTGGTGAGGAGCCAATCTCTTTTGAGAAGACTGTTTGCCAGTGAGAGGGACCCTGTGGCATGGCAGAGAAAAGACTCCTCTCCCTGAGCGAACAGAAGATGATCTCAGGGGACGAACTGACCAAACCCCCACGCCCTGTCTCCCTGCACTGTCGGTGGGAAGGAGAAAGGGGCTGGAGGGAAAAAAGGTGTTTTAAAGGCTAATTTTACTTCTCATTATCCTCCTCTGACTCTCTTAACAATGAATTTACTTTATACCTTTAAATTTGAACCTGTTTTGCCCTTAGAATGTTTTTCTCCCAATCCTTTAACTCATGAGCCCTTTGTTAATTCTTTTTTCCCCTCTCCTCTGCCCAGCCATAGCAGGTGAGGGTGAGCCAATGACGCTTGTGGGTGCCTGGCATCTGGCCAGCGTCAAACCATGACATATAGCAATGTTGTTTCTCAGACCAACTCTTTGATACAACTGAAAGCAGAGCATTTACAAAAAAAGAAAATCCAGTCACACTTCTACAGAGCTTGACTCTAGGACTGAACTCTGGAAAAGATGTTTCTGAAAAAGAATCAGGAGTCGTATCAGATAAGCAAATGAAGTCTGTTGACATTACAAACTTCTAGATACAGTGACTGATGTAGTTCTTGTGTGCATATGCACACATAAGTGATCCTTCACTGTGGATCTTAAACGCCAAGGTAGAGACACCACATGTAAAACATGTTTTACAGAGACCTAATTAGCCTCACCTCTTCAGTTTATCAAAAATAACGCCAAAGATAACTTTATATAAACACACTAGAAGTTTTGTTGGGAAACTATTCTTTGAAAAAAACAAAAAGCTTTTCAAGAATATTCTGGAAAAGATATGCTTTAGCCACAATGTGAATATTGCAATTGATGTATCTCATTGACTATTCATATCAGAACTGCCTTCCAGGTCCAGCAAGGCTTATTAGCTTGAGGTCCACAGTGTGTCCATAATTTTCAGTTAATTCTCTCTCAGTGATTCAGTCAAAGCTACTGGACTCAAAGCAGAAGCTACCAGAGTCACTTCTATGATGCATTGTATGAGAGGTCATGAAAAGGTATCTACATGCCCCTTCTGCCTCAAATATTTCTGCCTGATACTCAGAAACAACACCAAGGAAGAAGGAGGCAGAACATGAAGTATGATCCTTAACACATGAGGGAAACTATGTAATGGCCTGAAAATCCATACTATCATCCATTCTGCCATATCATACATGCCATATGAACAATCTGTTCTGAAGTATCTCACAAAAAATTAACCTTGTAATCCTTAACTCTTTTACTACAAGAGAAAAATACACCAGAGGGGGATAGAAAAAGAAATAAAAGGCAGATAAGAAGAAGAAAAAAAAATCTGTCAGTACCATGAGTCCCTGTAATGCTATGGCATTTCTTAGTTGAAATGTTCTCTGATTAATTTTAGAATCCTACCACGTTGTCAACATTTTATCCAAAGTGTAACTAACTACAAGTGTTTGAGCAAAATCACCTTAGCAAAGTACTTGAGAGCCTTCTCAGTACTCACAGGAGTACGATTGCAGGTCACATTCTTTCTTACTGTGATTAGTCTCAGGTATCTCTGAGAAAGACAACTCCTCTTCAGTTTTACAGAAAACAAAAGCCTTCACGCATATGCTTTATTAATGCCTACACAAGCCAAAAAATTACTAAAAGTATATTGAGAAGCTACATATGTGAGACAAAACAAGTAGCGTAAGGAACCTAATCCAGAAAATGTCATCCCAAAAACTTGACTGAACTTTTCCTGGATGACACATATGGCACAGTACTCCCTCTTATGATCTTTGATTAAAGCATACACCTGAAAAGTGAACCCTTTTATAGTGCAAATGGTATGTCAATCTGCATATATATTCCTGTTTGTCTGGAATATTTGCTTATATTTTACTTACCTGAAAATGAGGTTGAAATACACAGCAGTTGACAGTACTATAATGCCCTCTCAGCATAGTTATCAGTTCTCCTGTGAAAACTGTATAAACAGCAATGGTACTTCCATATGGAACAAAGGCAAACTCTGGATTACAGCCATAAGAGATGGCAAATTTGAGTCCTTTTCTACTTTCATTACAGACTTTCCCATAGTTCACCTGCAAAATGAAAGATCATATAGATTACATAATCAGCTATTAAACCCACTGGAAATTATATGAAAAGGTCAGTTTTACTTCATATTTAGTACTCAATAAAATTAATTTTGGGTTATGTTAGTGTGTCTTGATATTTCAAACTACAGATGTTTACCAAGAGAATTATTTTTATGTTCAATAAAGTTTACTCTTCTTAATACCATTTTTAAGAAAGGGAAAGAAAGAAATGCCTAAAACCCAGCAATTCCACACTAAGAAACAGGATTTCACAGGCTGTTGCACGTCAGGTCTCCATCAAGCACCTAAACCCTCACGAAATTAGACATTGTTCAGGAACTACCACCTCTTGTGGTTTAGGATGGTATTTTCCAATTCAGTACTCCTGCTATAACCAGTCACTCGTCTGCCCCAGACTTACAGCGCAAAAGGCAGAGATCTTGAGTTGAGGTAAGAACAGTTTATTGTAACAGAAACAATATTAGTAATATTACAAAAGGTATGAGACAGGGAAATCATTTACACTTGGACCATTTTCTCCCAGGGTAGCTTTGATGGGAAAATTTTCTAAGACCTTACTGATGAGGTGTAAAGAGAAGCCCTGCAAATTAAAATAGTATAAAAGCACCTTATTAACACCTGTACTAATGTCTAAAGCTACAGCAAAACCCAGAAATCCGTGATCCAGCTGGTAATAGGAAAGTGAACAAACTGTATATCTACTTTGGTGGTGGTGATTTGAAGACAGAAAGATGTTTGTGTATGAGGTGCTGAGAACAAGCTGGCAAATATGGATAGCATGGAGAGTAGTCTTTTTATTCAAATATCTATAAGGAATTCTTTTTGCTCTGTTCTGAAACTAAGCAGCAGAATTAAAAGATTTCTGAAGTACAGCAAAATTTCTTTCTTTCCTGATAGCAGTGACAGACCATAATTACAGCTGACTAAAATTCCATGGACACCGACTTACCTAGTCATGTTCTTCTTTCAAATTAAACAAAGAAAACAATTTTCTTTACTGAACAGAAAATTAAAACAAGAACCTTCAGCACAAAAAAATCCACAAGCCATCGAAAGAACTGGAATAGCAGTAGAGGTTTAATACATTTCGCACCACTCATTCCTGCTGCGGTGTGATTACAACACAAATTTGGAGGAGAGATGAATAGATATTTTTAACACTGCCATGAAACTCCTCAGGAGATATTCCACAAAAACAGAAAGAGAGTTGCAAGAAAGCCAGGCAGCCAGTGAAACTCTCAGGTATGGCCAACTGCTCTATGGATAGTACATTGGCAACTAATAGTTTGAAAAAACCCAAAACTTTAAACCAACAATCACAGCTTATTAAAATTTTTATTACTGTATGAAAGGTTTATAGCTATACTCTCAAATTCATGAACTTAGAGTTACCATAATCAATCTTTACGTAGATCCAAGCTTCTTCATACTCTTTTTCTTTATAATATGTAGAAGAAAAATCTGGAAGAAAATGGTTTTCAGCAAACCTTCTAGTGATGAAACTGAGCAGCTATATCCTTTACAAAAAGGAATTCCAAGTTCCACAGACAAGTTCAGAAATCATAAATCTCTTAAAATTAAGTGAAAGTAAAAATGCAACTGAAGTTCCTTGAAAACTTACTAAGGTGTTTTCTCCAGTGGAGCTGTTCCAGAGTCGCATCCGATCATCTGTACCAATGGTTAGCAGGTGAAGCCCATCATTTGTGTAGCATAAACCATTAACTCTCCCATTGTGAGCAGTGTTTGCTGCAGGGAAAAACAATTGTCTCAGGTTTCTAGAGAAAATTTACTACTTTGTATACATTTTTACTTCAACGTGGAGCACTGGAAGTGCTGTTTAAATGATAACATTCAGTTAAAAATAATTGAATTTTTTGTTTATAAAAGCATCTGGCCAGCTAACAGCCACCAGCAGTGCTCCTCAGAGTGTGGTTCAAGGGCCAGTTCTGTTCAATCTGTCATCCAGTTGTTGATGCCCCCAGTGTTCAAGAGGCATTTGGACAATGCCCTCAACAACATGCTGTAGCTTTTGGTCAGCTCTGAAGCAGTCAGAATAAGGTCTCTCTGTATTATACTGCAGTACCTAATTTAGACATACCTTTCAGGTAGAAGTGTGAACTGTTTTTTAAAGATTTTATTAGAAAATAATTATTAATTGCTATTGGTTTAGTTAATATATGTTTTATATAAATATTTTAATGAATTTATATTATATTCATATGAATATATATTATATTATACTACATACTATATATATCTATATCTATATTTATATTATATATATGAATATTTATTATATTCATATAAATACCCTAACCCATACGACTGATATTAGATAACCAAAAACTCATCTTGAAGCTGTCAGACAAAAATAAAGTTGAAAAGAAAGATGCTGTGATTGAACAAGTCAACATGTTATTCAAAGGAACGTATAAAATGGTACTA
>VYXD01013606.1:286338-303186 GCA_013397195.1 Hylia prasina
ACAATATTTCTCTTTGATCAAGTACTGGCTTTCTTTAGAGCATTTTCCTCTCAACAATTTCTTGAATTTCAATCAATATTATATGTATATAAAGGCTAATCTACAGCATAAATGAATTCTTCCACTCACAAAAAAAAACCCAACAGAATTTTCCTTCTTAGAGGAAAGCCATTTAGAACAGATACACTGCTGTTGCTAAGGCAATCCCTTTAAACAAGGTCCCAAACAGCAAACACTGACTCTATATAACAGCAGTAACTAAACAAAGCTGAATGGCCTCTGTTATGCACTAAGTAACAACTGGATTATCACTACTGTCCTTACTGATCTTAGTATTCAAAACATTCGTGCAATATAAGTATTATTCTAATTACATATTAATTATTATTTTTTATTACCTGCCTCAGAAGATGCTTTGGACTTTTCCCCATTGTGCTGATCAAGGGTACTCAGACATCCAGAAGCTCTCCTCACATCCCATAATTTTACTCTACCATCAGCACTAAGAAAGATGGATTTGCATAAATTAGGGAAATTGCACCATGGTGCAGAACTGTCTTTGGTCAACCCACCTGGCACTCACCTTGGTCCAGAAGATATTCTGAACCACTCATCATGTGGTCACACTCAAGTCAACAGAATTCCATTAAAAATATTTTAAGACTTTTATTTACATAACTTTAGCTGGCAGACTATGACGACCTAAGAGTGAATGTTTAGGACCTAAGAGTGAACTTGTCACTTTGATTACAACATAACACCCTGGGAATAAACTTGCTAATTCTTCTATTGATTAAACTGTAGCTACAGACTCCAGCATTGTCTGTAACAGTGATCTGAAATTTGGGCTTTTGTTATCACAGATCTATTCTATGACTGGTACAGATATCGTCTACAAGCAAACAATTTTTCATCTGCTACAACAAGACAAACAACAACAAAAACCCCACAAACAAACAAACCTCTAAACAACACACTGTTAAAACATTTTCCGACTTCGATGAGCCTTTCAGAAGCCTGACTTCAGAAACCAAAGGCTTGCAAATCTGGTAACTTCACTAAACTTTATATAACAGCCATTATACTAAACTTATGAAATAGCTATTCTTCTCTGAAAAAGAAAAAAGACATGGCATCTAAAAAGTAAGACACATCACACTATAATCAGAAGAGAACATACACATAAGTTAAAGAAATGCCAAGAGGATTTTTTACATTAAAAACATCATGACAGAAAACAAAAAAGGCCCAGATATATCAACATACAATCAATATTCACTGAATTACTGTAGCTTGGAAAATTACATCTGCTAAGCTGCCCAAGTTATTCTCTTTGATATAAGTATGGTTACCAGAATGGTAATTTGAGCTAGACATGTCTTACTTTATTACAGCATGGATTATCAATGCACACACTAATAAACAGTAAGAAGTGAGTATCCCCTTAATATTCTACCATTTTCCTATACCAGTAGTTATAGTTAGTGTTTGAAGATGCTGCATAAACTTGCTATAAAATAAGCATGACTTGTACAGCTCTTCAGGTTTCATTTTTCTAGAGAAAAGCTATAAAATTGTGAATAGGGTAAAGTCAACAAAGAAAATTAACTCCAGAGGTACATTTGAATTCAAGTAAGTCTGCATAAAGAAGACCAATATTCCAGTGCATTTAACAATTCAGCAACATCCCTACCTCCCTGTTGCCAAAATATATTCATGACGTGGGGACCAAGACACTGCCAATACTTCTTGCCTGTGACCTAACAATTACAAAAAAAAGCTTATTATACACACCATTTAATGTAAATAACTGAAAGAAAAAGCAAATATTTAGTTGTATAGGATTCACCAAGCCAGAATAATAATTGGAATTGTAACATCACTTTAAATTTTGTGAAACTATATTATTTTTGGGACAGAAGTTAGTTCTCTTTCTTCTTCCTTGAGCAGGATGGCAGTGAGCAGAAAGTGATATGCACAGTATTACATGTCTATAATTTTGATAATAAAGATGGTTTTACCTACGAAAAACACTTTACAGTGCAGTCACAGCTTTTTGTGCAGCACTGGTATTCTCATACACGGAAGGAACTTTCCATCTATTTTTCTTCAAATCCTTTAATAATGTTCAATATAAACTCATATACTTACAATTGAAACTTTACTCATTTTATCCTCTACGAATTTTGTCCTGAATTTGCAGTATTTTTTCCCTTAGCTTAAGGGAAAGGTATCAATGAAGCTAGTGAAGGGTGTTGAGCACAAGTCCTGTGAGTAGCAGCTGAAGGAGCTGGGGGTGTTTAGTCTGGAGAAAAGGAGATTTGAGGGGACCTTACTGCTCTCTAAAACCACCTAAAAAAAGCTGTAGCCAGGTGGGTGTCAGTCTCCCAAATAACATACAACATGAGAGGAAGTGGCCTCAAATTGCACCAATGGAGGTTTTGATTGGCTATTAGGAATAATTCCCATACTTTCCAAATAAAATTCTGGCTGGAACAGGCTGCCTAGGGCAGTGCTTGAGTCATTATCCATGAGGATATGCAAAAGATGTATAGATGTGGCACTTAGAGACATAATTCAGTGGTGGACTTGGCAGTGCTGGGTTAACAGCTGGACTCAATGATCTGAAAGGTCCTTATATATGTGTATATATATATGTATGTCTGTATGTCTGTATGTATTTTTGGGGGGGGGATTGTGCACATGCGTGCACACACACACTCTTTAAAACTTGGGAAGTTATATTAAATAAATACAGACAATGGGAAGGATAAGCTGTCCTAAAGTGAAATACTGCAATCATGCTTCATGTCATAACAGAAACATATTGTTGAAAAATAAACCAAATTGTACAATACATTTTTGCTAATGCAGTTTAGAGGTGGTATGAACCACCTTGTTCCTGCTGCATCTTCTAGTAGGTGCTTTCCCATTACCTGAATTAATCAAAGCACTGTAATGACCAGGATAATAGGGTAAACCTCCAAGATACAGGTACTACAGGACACACTTAAAAGGCTCAGAGCAGATAGATTTATTGGGATCCATTATTTAAACTAAAGCCATGCATATATCTCCATTTCATCTGGTAGAGTTAGCCTATGTGAAAACATTCATACCTATGGTCAAGACACTACAGATTTGCTTCAGTTCTGCGAAGAATCACTAGATTATGCTAAATCAATAACATATTCTCCTTCTGCTTATTCCCCCAATCTTGCACTTGAGGTAAGAGGCTATTACAGGCTGTGTACAAAGACACAACAGAGCTTGTGTCTGGAAAGTATTAACTCTTGTGTCAAAATTAAGAAGCCCTGATGAAACTAAGCAGGAGCTTTAGAGAATTGTTTTTGTCACTGCTCTCTCTGGAGCTCTTGGTTCTAGAAGCAGAACGTGAGATGCCTGTTGTAGCCAATTCAGTTCATGGAAGTTTAAAAGCTTAAGCTCTGCATCACAAAAAAATCACTAGGCTCCCTTTAGACTTAGCTGGCCAGTGAAGAAATAAAAATGCATTTGCACATTGTCGTGTCTGACCTAATGTGCTCTACAGTTTGAAGCATGAAGATTTGCCTCATAATTGCCTTCTCTTGAGCATGTGTATATATGTGTATATAACATTCCAAAAAGTACACATTAGAAAAAGGCCACTAAAGGCAAATTCTCATTCAGTGCTAAAAGTAAAAGACTGTGGAAATTATGGAACAATAAAATCTTACATTTAACTGAATTAGGAAAATGCAAAGAATTTGATAAGATCCTTTTATAGAAAGCTTGTTCTACAGAAATCAGAAGCTTCTAAACAAATCCGTTCAAACACCTCCATGGGATATTTTGTTAAAAGCAGTGAAGTTTTCTTTTACTTTTGGTAGGGGGTTTCTTTTCTGGGGGGTGGTGGGGAGTTTCTGTNATAGTAATCAGTATTGATTAGGCCATGAAAATACCCAAACATCTGTAGTAACTGCTCATTTATTAATGTTTGTACTCTTCAATTCATTAGTTTTAGAAAAACACCCCGAAGAACCTTTTGCCACTGTGTAACTTTCACAACTAGCTACAAATGAATTTGTCATGTTACTCACAAAGAATACATTGTATACAGTGTTTCTTTACAGGACTTGTTTTTACTCAAAGTAGTTATTGTTTAACATTTATGTTTCAGATTAAAGAGTACCCTGCAGAATGTGAGAACTGGATCCAGACTTCAAGTCACAGAGCTGTACTTTGGGGCTTTTGGTACCAACTGTAACAAGAGAAACAAAGACAGCTAAAAGACTCCCCAGCATCTGAGAAAACAACAGCAACAAAATCCTAGCAATGACAAAAAAATGGAAGAAAAATGCTAGCTGCGTAACTGCTCATTCAGTCAGAGCAATGCTTCTATTAATAGATTTACATTTTTAGCCCAAACAAATTTACCATGTAACAAACAAAATTTAGAAACTGGGGGTAAACAGGACTGTACTTGAGATACCTAAAAATACCCTCTCAAATATTTTTTGTTAAACATAGTTAAATTGTATACATGTAAGCAATACACAGATCTATTTACAAAATTTACTATATTTGGATCTAATAACCTTTAAATGATAACTTATGTAGTGAAAGAATCTAATTATAGCTAAGAATTTTATCAGTCAGGAGAACTGATTGATGCATTATTTTAGAAAAACAAATATGATACTCTCATTGACATCATCCAAATAATGGATAGTATTTTATTGTACCAGTAATCTTACATCTTATGATGACTTGATTTAGGTAAAAATAAGACAGAGTAGGAGAAAAAAACCCAACTGAAATATTAGTTGCTTACTATTATAAACCTTATCTATACATCTGTATCTATATATATCTGTTTCTTAAAAATAGATACATACCTGCTATTAAACAATGCTTTGTAGCAACTGGAGACATGTGATGACTATAGACTGTTCCCTCAAAGTGAAATACATCTGCAGGCTGATAATAAAAACATTAAATTAATTACAATGCAAGTATATTAGTAGAATGTAAATGCTCACCATTACTTTTCAACTAACAGCTACAAGTAAGAGTAATACAAATATTACTATTTACATAGTAATGATAACTCCTGGTTAGAAGCCAGATCACACAATCATCACAGAGTAAGTCTGTTTCCAACAGTAGGACAACGCCAGAGCTCAGACATGACCCAAAAGACAGACCAAGAAAACTGACAAATGAGAAGCATGAATGCAAATTATTACATTTATCAAAAATTAATAAAGCTAGTAAGTAAACAAAAAGGTTATCATATGGAAATAGAATCAACAGACAGAAGGCATTCATGGATACTATTCACACTATTTTCAATTCCTAAAAAAACCCTAAAACACTTCCATATAAAACTATTAGCTGCCTCATGAGTGTTTAAAACTAATGGAATGTATTTACTTTAATATTTACTTTATTCCAGGTACACTGCTTTTGTAGTCTCATTCTAAAATACTGTATATGAAAAATCTCATAAAATTGAGTTGTCTGTACTTTCAAAAACACCATTTAGTGCCAGGACAGGTCATTCGATAACCTTTACGTGTACCCTGTGTCTTTCAAGAGATGCTCACAGAACTTACTACCTGGAAACTTAATTGTTTATGAGAAGATTTAGCAACTGCAAACAGAGCTTTATACATTAAAAAAGCTAAAAATTTCTTCCCTATTATGTCCCTAGAGTGACAGACCTCTTTAAAAAAAAATCTTACGCTATCTGTGAAATAGCAGTCAAATAGTATTAATGTAAATTCCTGTTCCCTATGAACATTTACATATCAATGATACTATGATTCAGTGTAAATGTTCATAGGGAACAGGACAAACCACAGTCACGAATTCACAGTTCAACACAAGATGTGAGGATTAGTGAGTCAAAGCAATACAAATCCCTAAATAATCTGTTTACCTTATTAATGTCAGTTACATTGGTTAGAGTATTTTCAATGGTTTCTCTCTTTCTCTACTGATTTTTAGAAATGGTGTCTTTAGTGCTTACAACAGCAGAATTTTGGACCTGCATCCTGCATGTCAAGACCACCAGGTTTTCAAAAGCACTGGTTATTAGATGCTGTTTATTAGAAATAAGTTGCCCTGCTGTCCCTAGACTCAACAATCCCCAGGGATGAACTGCAAACTAGACCTTGCTGGACAAGTTTACCCACCAAAAATTCAACTAGCTGTATTCCTGTTCACAGCAAAAGCAGAAAGGAACCATCCCAAGGGTTCCAAGCTCTCCTAGAGTTTAGTCATTCAGGTCTTCAGACATGGGCAAGTACATACCAAGGCGTACATGAATGCCAGGACCAGATCACCCTACTGGCTGCACCCACAGTTCTAACAGGTTCTCATCCTCAGGATGCACAGTCCTGTTCACCTCTGTGAGAACTTCAGATATGCAATAAATAACATGCACACAAAGAAGGTTGCAATCTGTAGAAACTCTCTTACTTGTAAAGTATTTGTATCCCATATTTTCAAGGTTTTATCAAATGAGCTCGATGTAAACATGCCAGTGTCGTGAGGATACCACTGGACAGTCTCCACACTGAATTTATGTACATCAGGATGACTCCTGAAATCAAGGAAAATATTCCAACTGGTTAGAGTTTTGATAATCACCTTGTAGTTGTCTTAGTATTTGATGACAAGTTGAAAACATAAACATTTTTCTTAATTCGTCCTGAGATTTTCAAGAACTCTATTTTTGGTGGCTTGATTTTCATTCAGCTAATACTCACTACTTTGAAGAGTCTTCATTTCAAGAAACTACAGATCATTACCTTTCCAAAATATGGTAACTGTAGCATATCTCAAGATACTCATAAAGCATAAAAAATGTCTTTTGAAATGTTTAAGTTGCAATGTTTACAGATCTCATGTTAAATGTGACGGCCTAACACTTTAAACCACTTACACTTCTTAAAAAATGGATCCACTGAAGAATGCAAGTCCAGATACAGTTCAAAAAATTCATGAGCATTAGTGAATAATTACAGCTAAGTAGTTATCGGCAATCCCTGTCTGACAAAGTCACCAGAGAGCAGCAGGCTAAGTTACTGACAGTCATTTATATTTGCATTCAGCAATGAAGGAGGAAAACCAGGAAACTTTCAACTGAACTGTGGATACTTAGAGACTGTAATGTAGTTAATAATTATCTGTGGCAGGAAGAACTGACAGCAGAGCCAGTCTTGACAGCTCCAGGACAGGGACTCAACTGACCAGGCTCTGAATAATATATGCCATTCAAATACCTGGTAGAGGACTCACCTGAGCTGGATTCACATGGATCCAGCTTCAGGGGCCCAAAGCTAGCTGTTTGCTCACTCTACCCTCTGCAACAAGAGGAGGGAGAACATTCAAATGCTCAAGGTGTGAAAAGTTGTGGATTGAGATGAACACATTTTAGTAAGTGAAAGGGAACAAATCAAAACAAACCCTACACCCCCAGGGAAAACAACAAACCAACCAACCAAACCCCCAGCCAGTGAAGTGATGCAAAAGTAACTCCTCACCACAGGCTTAGACTGCTGCATGTGACATTTTACGGTATGGAATATGAGCATGTCTCTGGTCAATGTGGGTCAAGTGTTCCAGCTGTTTCCTCATAGCATCCATCCCCTGAAGGGGCAGTGAGGAATGGTGAATGCCTTGATGCTACCAAGCACTGTTCAGCACTCGCTAAAATATCAGCGTGTTATCAAGACTGGTTACAAGTCCAAAACATACTACTATACAAACTACCATGAAGAAATTAACTCCATCCCAGCTAAATGCAGACAGTTCAAGTAGCTCCAACTGCAGCTAGAAAAGGGCTCATGAGATTTCCTTGCTCCAGCTCTTATCTTTGCATTGTTCTATCAAATGTCGTAGCCAATTATAAACAGTAAGTATTGCAGTAAGTATGTATCATTATGCAAACAGAGATGTAGATCTTTAGTACTGCCATGGATAGAAGAGTATAGTCTGCTGGGTGTACCTATGCCTGGCCTAAATTTGTCGACATTCGAAGCACTGCATAACACTACTTTTTAAAGGCAGCAGTGGATCATCACAAAGGAAAATGAAAAGCAACACCTTTCACCTCTGAAGGGAATTAAAGAAGACATCATCTCAATGGGATGCTGAATTTAAAGTAACTAAATGCATGACAACAGTCTTGTACAGTGCTGTAAGCTACATCAAAGTGAGTTATGCTGAAGGGAAAAAACCATATATACTTGTTCTTCTAAATGTAAGCATTGGCATATCTTTAAAATATTGCATCCAACACTTGTGATTTGTCTCTGAACAGACCCAAATTCTCGACTGAATGAGGACCTTCAATTCAAAATTGCTGAAGTGACATTTTTAACAACTCAGCCTCAGCCTTCTATTGAACTGTCTCCTCACACCTATAGCATTGATTCCTCCTTAGTCAAGAATATGGGTCAACGGTAAATGTTATTTTTACCCAACATGTTTTCTCAAATAAGTCGAACTGTTGATGCAGAATAGTGTTTCCACAATCCAGTTAGCTTGCTCAGTGCTCCCCAAAACCTCTTACATAGGATGGACAGCATGGCTGCATAAACAAACCCTCACTTCCTCCAGGCAAACCAGGAAGGATGCGACTGGCACCCTGGGAAACAGGATGGGGAGTTCTAAATGGCATAGACTCTGACTTATTAAGGAACAAAACTAGTCACAATAAATAGTGACTTATATTAACTGAAACACCCTCTATGATCTTCCCTTTTGGCTTTGGGAACTAATCAATGGTTTCAAATAGATATATTACCTCAGTGGGAGGAGTTAATGAAAAAGACCATCAACTGATCACAGATGCACTTAGTATAGTCCAAACCAATGTTTCTTTAGCTCTTACTTCTATCCAGTCTCAACTATGGATACACTGATGAAAGCTACAATCACAAGGGAAGGCAAAAAAACCATTAGTCATTGAAATCTGAGAGGTAATTTGGGATAATACAATTGAATTTCAAAGAAATTCCAGTTCTGCTGGTACTTAGTCAATTTTACCTATGATCCCATTAGCAGCACAGCCACAGCCTTTTGTTAACAATACGCAATGCCTCACTATGTGATATATACCCAGTCACTGCATTAGGATTAACCACAACAAAACTATATTCATCCTCTGGAGTATAGAGTATGGGCCTGAAAAGATGGAAATAAATGGGAGACTACTGATGCCAACATGTGCATTGCACAAGAGCAACAAGGATACATTTGTGAATGTAACACCATCAAAACCCAAGGCATTTGTTGTGACACCAAGCAAAATATTTCTCATTTTGAGACTCATCCTAACGAAAACTTGGAAACTGTGTATATTGGTAAGTGATCTGCTTTTATGAGACCCTCTTGTAATTTTGTATTTGTGGATAACATTGTGAATAACTTGTGCAGACACAAGTAATCACTCTCATATTTGTGCTGTAACTTTTTTCATTCAACACTATGAATGTAATTTTAGTTATTCAGCTCCTATTGTATCCTATGAAAATATTAAAATCTATTTATACTCTGATTCAAGATTGCAGCTGACTCCCATGGGTATGAACCTCAAGCTGGTAAAGAAACTGTTACAGCACAAAAACCTGAGCTTCTTGTTCAAAACAAACCCCCAAAAATATGGACAACAGACTTTGTTTATTCTCCATCATTATGTGGAAGACATAAATCACATGATGGAGTAGGTGAAGAAAGTAGTGGGATATCGTTTTTGGATGGTCACTAAAAGCTACCAGAATTTTCAACAGAGCGCTTCACCCTGTTGTCATTTTGTTGATGGTAACTCTTTTGCTTTTTTCCTAGTAATTATACTGTATGTTAAGGTTTGGATAATTACCTAACAATTAGCCTATTGGCTACCCTCACTAATACCAGATAACCACACACTAGAAATGGATTAGATCATCTCCAGTGTAAAAAAGTATGAAATATTCTCAAATTCTATTTGGATATTGTGAAGCTTGAGTGACTAGTCATGGGTGGATTATGTAGAAAGATGGCTGGGGTAACATTAGAGGAAACTGAGAAGTTATATTCACATCTTAACAGAAGTTATAATGATATGGGAATTATAAGGTGAAGCACAGTTGCTTCTTCTGGATGGAGTGTGCTGAGCATGACTGAAAGCTATCCCACAATGATTCCCCCTGCCAACAGCCTGCAACCTCAAGCACCTGCTAAGGCAGATGAAATGGGGGCTGGAGCCGAGACACCATGGCCAGGCACTGTTGAGATCAATGCAGGGAGGGGTACTTTCTATCTGATAAACCACACAGCACCTGCTCACCAAGGGAGACAGAAGATGTCTTGCTGTTGAACCTGCAACTAAGGTGAAAATGCTCTCCTTGAATGAACTTGGTTCATTATCATCTAATTGTAATACTAACACAGACCTCCAACCCAAAGTTCAGAATCACAGAATATTCTGTTGGGGCAGACAAAAGGATCATCAAGTCCAACTCTTAAGTGAAGGCCCATATGAGACTCAAACCCACAACCCTGGCATTATAAGCACCATGTTCTAACCAACTGAACTAACCTCAAGTTACCCACCTCCAGGGTAAGATCGCCCCTCATTCAGCTCTGCATTTTATTGATTGTATCTTTCTTTAAGACCAAAGGGAGAGAATTTTACACCATTCACCAACAAAGGTATAGTACCTCAAGCTCCAACTAAACATAATGGAGTAACATGAAAGTAAGTCAAGAATGGTGAAGTTAAGGAAGATTCCATCGCAACTTCTGGAATCAGCCAACAAGGTGATCTGTCTTCTTCCCCAGAGGAATGCCTCTTACTCTATGTGTGTTTTATTAGGGATTAAATCTTGTCTGTATATTGGTCTGAACATGTTTTTACAGTCAGAAAAATCACTGGCAAGCCTTGAGCCTTAACCCATCACATTTTCCTCTTACAAATGAAAAATGTTATTCCATAGTTAGAGTAGTCCTTCATGGACACTGGCACTCACTGGCAGTGGGTAATATACTTGAATAAAGTGGGAAACCCCACTGAAGGGGTCTCTCTTGTGCTGTTGGTGTGTCCCTGAACAAGGCAGTTGAGCCACGCTCTGACCCAGCAGGACTATTCAGTGAAGGGTCCCTGTAACAGAGTGCTGAGGGGCTAGTTGGACACAAAGGTCTCAGCTTTCCCAGGGCACTGACAGACTAATCTAACACTAGGGGTTGATAAAGTCTTCCCTTTTCACATGACATCTACAAATCTGATTTCAACTGAGCTAATAAACCTTTCTGCTCACTTGGGTTGCTACAAAGCAAAAAAGACAGGAGAGTTAGCCTGAAGCCAGCACTGACAATACTAAGCAAGAGATATGGAGCAATTTTTGAGCTTAGTTTAATGACTTCTGCATTACTCCTCCACCTCTGAGGCATATTCTAGAATGGCCTGTTACTCTGGCACAGTGCTAAAAATCAAAAAAATTCATGCATCTATTCTTCAGGGAGGTGTGCTGGTTTTGGCTGGAGTAGAATCAATTTTCTGCAGTGCCTGGCATGGGATACATTTTGCATTTGTGCTGAACGGAGTTGGTAACACAGAGATGCTATTGCTATTGCTGAGCAGGGCTTACAGAGAGCCAAGGCCTTTTCTGCTTTTCATACTGACATGCTGGTGAGGGGACTGGAAGTGCCTGGGAGTTTGGGAGGAGACACAGCCTGGAGAGGTGACCCCAGCTGACAAAAGGGATATTCCACACCATGTAACATCAAGCTCAGTATACAAAGAAGGGGGCAAGAAAGAAAGAGGAGGAGACACATTTGGAATGATGCCATTTGTCTTCCTGAATAACTGTTATGTGTGATGGGGCCCTGCTGGAGATGGCTGCAGCAGTGAATTAATTCCTTGGTCTGCTTGCGTTTGCAGCTTTTGCTTTCCATATTAAACAATCTCAACCCAGGAGTTTTTTAGCTTTTACCTTTCCACTTCTCTCCCTGCTCCCACTGGTAGGGGAGTGAAAAGGCACCTGTGCAGAACTTGGTTGCTGGCTAGAGTTAAACCATGGCAAGCTAAAAATCTTTAGTACCTGCAGAGCCAGGAAATCAAGCTTGACTCAGACTGAACTTCCTCCTGGAGAGGCATTTCTGAGCAGTATGTAGAAAAATCTAAACCCATGGAACTAATTATTCAGGTACAGTAACTATAAGTGGACAACACTGAACTGTAACCAACTCTGCACAAGAACAATTAATTCTCCTGAGGAATGAACTAGCAAACTCTTGGGTAACTCTACAGAAATCATCTTTGATCTGGATAAGCTTAGTAGTGGCTACATGCCATTCAGCCTAGTTTCATGTCTCAGGATGTATATTATTCCCAGTTCATTCCACATGAAGTATTTTCATCCATTACTCAAAATATCCCAGCCTTTTCTACGAAACACAAATACAGAATTTATTCTATGGATAATAGGTCACTGTCATTCATTCTTCCTAGACATGTTTTGAGTAGTAGAGACTACCTTGAAGATAAGCATTATCTGCATCTCAACTAGAAACTGGTACAGTTTGGTTACTCTTAAATGGCAGTTTTTGTCACAGGACAGCATGAATCATATGAAACCAGGTAAAGCTCTCTGTGCTGACTCTCAGGAAAACAGGGAAGATTTTATTCTTGTACTTGCAATAGTGGCCTTATATTCTAGATGAGAAACCTGAGAGTCATAGCCTACTCTTAGGATTCTCTCTTTTGTTGTTCTATACTACTGGATCATCAGCAAGCCCAGTTCAGGATCTATTCAGAAACAGCTTTAAAGAGCCTCTAGCAGGAGCTTATTCTTTAAGCAGCTTTGAGACCACACCTGCATTCTGCCCTGCAAACTTGGAAGAGAGGCAAATTTTCAAAACATGTCAGCACTACATCCTCCAAAGACAGGAGCTAGACTGTCACAGGCAAAGTGTCTCTGAAGTATGAATTCATTTATTAAGTCAGGAACTCTGAATTATATTCCAAATATCTGAAGATATATATAAACTGTGGCTAATTAGTTTCAGTAAGTATTTTAAACATACTAGGAAGCTTCATGAATACTATGAATAAATAAATAATTGAGGCAAAAAACCTACTAAGTTTATTTAAGCAATAACAATCATAAGCCTGTCTTCTAGAGCAGTGCCACACAAAATCCAATTCTACTAACAAAATTTATGCCTCGAGTGGTAAGAAATAAAGACGCATCTAGGCAAACTAACACCTACTCAAGAAACAGACAACCGACCATCCTTAAACAGAATTTTCAAGGATGGAATATTTCTAATGACCTAACTAAAGTTAACAATGATGGCCCAATTTTAGCACAGATTTGACAGCTTTTATGTTGTGCCTTCTTAGCATGAATTTCTTCAATTTGCTGCATGTGCTTCAGAATTCATTTCAGCTTCGAGATTTGGAGATGTATAGTCATTATGTGTTCTTAACTACAATTTAAAACAATTTTGTGCAGGAAGCCCAGCCATCAACACTTGTCCTATTAGCTATGCCTCTATTTGCCTTTTTCTTTCTTATGATCCAAGATACTGTGAAGGCCTTTTATTGTTATAAATCTGTTCTGATTTTGTATACCTGACTCATGAAGACTCTGACTTTTAGACCTCAAATGATCTGTAGACTGGGAAAAAATAAGGGGAAAATGCAGCCACCAATCTTTTACAAAGTAGAATATCTCTTACTGTGAGTCTTAGGTGAAGTTCTAACCTACTAGACAAGCTTATTATCCAAATACAGGAAAGAACAGCTTCCTCGAGAAGACTTAATGTCTGTAAAGGAAAAATTTGTATTGCCTGCAGACGCAGCCTGACAAACCAATAAAGGCTTCGACTCTTTAGAAAGATTATACACAGCATGGTTAAGTTCTCTAGAAAAATACATCCCATGTTTTCAGTAACACATTTGTCTTCATTCAAATATGTTTTTAAGAAGTTTTGTATAAATCACTTCTGTTCCTGCTGAACACCTGATGAACTAAAAATAGCTACTAGTAAAGCTGGAAAGAAAGAGAGAGGGGAAATAAAACAAACAACTGCAGATAGGTATTAGATTTTTTTTTTCCATACAAGTGAAAAGGATTATGCAAATAATTGCATAATAATCCTGCATAAAAGTGTATTTACTCAAATATATGTATTATATATATTTGGTGAATACAGGGAATATTTCTATAGCAGGACCAAAACTTCTTTCTCAGTTCTGGCATAGAGGCACGAAATTTCAACATGAAACAATAAGAAAACTCACAGGTGAGAAATTATGAGTTAGAGGAAGGTTGTGGTTTTATTTTTTCCTGTGTATGAGGCTAGACTACTAGGTCTGGCTTCTTTTTGTGGTGTCTACAGCAACAAAAGACTGTCTAATATTAGTTTCCATATGAGTACAATTGATATCCTTCATTTTAACTTTTGAAACTGCTACAGATTTGCTCAAACAATGACCAGAGTCATTGTACATATATTGTAACTATTAGAGCAGATAAATCAAGAAGAAACAATTAGCTTCTGCTAAAACCTTTCAAAGATTTCTGAGAGTATTTGCTACAGTGCTTTTATCCTAGAAATAAGAACAGACATTAATTTGCAAGTTTAATTTTAGCCACACAAGAGCTATATTGTGTACTTTTAAAAGACTTTCAAAGTACTTACCTTCCAACAGAACAAAGTGCTTTACATGTGTAACTAGGTTTCCTGCTCAAGTTTTCAAGGTCATAAAGTACAATAACACCATCTGATCCACCAGATAACATGCTGAAAGTGGTAATAAAACACAAAAATTAAAACACTCATAATCTCAATATACTCAATATAAGAAAGTTCAACAAGACAGCAAATTCATAGCACCAAAACATAGTGAATTACTTATGTAAGTTTTTACCAACCAAAGTATATACTTACTATCTTCCCTCAATAGGTTCAATATCAAGGGTGTTGATACCACTTCCATGTATTCTTTCCACATCTCTATCTTTATTTAATTCCAAACTTAGAACCCTACCCGCAAAAAAAAGGGAGATGAACAAGAAGAACAGTTATTAAATGTTATTATGTAGCTCTGAACAGCTGAAACCTGGTTTCATGCTTCTTCAATGCATTTAACTCATCCTTGACATTTTTTTGCTAAACTATACAATACAGAGACACAAGTCTTTCGAAGTTGGAAGGAAAAAAAAACTTTGTTGTCTGGAAGGCAAAAGAGAAACACATACGTAAAAGGGACTCAGAGAAAAACAACACTGTATTTGGGGTCAACATATTAAACAAAACCTGGAATGTAATTTGAAAACACTAAGAAAAGGTGCAATTAAGAAGGTTGTAATCACCACAAATATTTGCTACTTTGAAGTTTCATCATGTATTATACCTTCAGGCTTCATCCTGCTTGGAACTACGGACACCTAGTGGACAAAATAATTTATCAAGTTTACAGTACTTCCTTTAATTAAAGGAAGCATGTATGCTACATTTTCTGTAATACTAAACAAAAATTAGGCTACCCCCAATGGTGAAGCTTCCAAGACAACATTTTCTGACCTGCAATTCTTAGCTTGTACCTTTAAAGACATTAATATTGCATAGTCCAAAAAGAGATAATCCACTTCATTAACTCATACTAGCTGATATAAAATTTAGCCTTGCAACATGATCAGATCTTCCTATGACACCATTTTGTACAAACCACAGCAAAACCAAGCAGGTAACTGAAAAGCTGTGATGCAGAGTGCCCCTACTTAGTTTCAGTGCAAGTGGCAAAAAATCCTGAGGTGAGAACCTTAGGCAGCTACAGGCAGGTCCCCAACGTCTCTCTATAGACATGCTATAAAAGCAGCAAACCATTTAAGATCTCTTAAACTGTGCATAACTATGCAAGAATTCACCTAGAATAAAAATTCTGACATATACAAGACACATACATCTTTGAGCTCCAGATGGAATTTTAGGAAGCAAGAAATCCCCCTGTGGAAATATGTTAAAACATATGACTTCAAAACGTAGCTATAAATAAAATCTACTTAAGACTACAGATTTTTTTTCTAAGTTAAAATTTAAAAGTTTAGGAAAGGAAATGCTAAGCAGATAATTGTCCAAGTAAGGTTAAGTCCTCCCAGTGTATTACCGTTCTTAACACTGAATGCTACATGAGTGCTGAGGGCACAGAGGGACATAACTGTGTTGTCAAAATGCAGCCAGAAAGAAGCTTCCCGAACTACCGAAATTAATTTCAATTTTAAATATTTGTTTTACGATGATACGGCGTCATAAAGCCATATGTCACCAACACAGATCCAGAAGCCGTGTGAGTAACTGAACTAAGGTAGACTTTATTTGATTTATCTTGAAATACTCTGCGAAGTAGATTCTCTGATACTGAACAAATATCACATTATAACCTTTAGCACGAATATTACCAATCCGTCTATGCTGCCACCATTTCCCAAAACACTGCTGAGAAAAACCCCGCATTTAACTCTTCTTCAACCTGCCAAAAGGCAGGGTTTGGGAAAGGGAAGGACGAGCAGCTGAGGGCACACGAGCATTCCGAACACCTATTTCCTCACGAGCGGAGCACAGCCGCCCGCAGACCGACCCCCTGCAGGAACCGCGCCGACAGCAAGGGAAGTAACTCAGAGGCGCCGGGAGCGAGGCACAGCGTACTGCGCTGTGCACACTCCGCCCAGGGCTGACTACACAAACGCCAGGGCTGCTGACCCACCCACGCCACCACAGCTCCGAGGGGCACTCCGAGACGAGGCGGGCGGGCGCGCAGCTCCGCCACCCCGGCCCCCGCGCACAAGGGGGCTGCGGCAGCACAGC
>VYXD01013606.1:303454-318522 GCA_013397195.1 Hylia prasina
CCTGCCCTGCCCTGCCCTGCCCTGCGTGGCCCCTCACCGCCCGCCGCTCTCCGCAGCCGGCGGGGCCGCTGGACGGCGGCTGATAAAAAAATTATAGTGGCTAAACAGTAACGGGAAGGAAACTGTCGCGCATCGGGAAACATTTGGGTTTCTGGTGGTCAAATGCCGGAAAAACCGTAAAGCCGCTCGCTGGACGGTTTCAGGGCGCAGTCTGTACTAGGTAGGTAGGTAGGAATTATCTGCTCTTCTTCGGAGCGCTTCTGCATAAGCTTTTAAAAGCTGGAGTCCAGAGGTAGGGAATGGAGCTGGGGAAGGGTCTGGAGCACCATAGACGAACAGCTGAGGGAGCTGGGGGTGTTTATCCTGGAGAAAAGGAGTCTCAGGGGTGACCTTGTCACTCCCTACACCTGCCCGACAGAAGGGTGTAGCCAGGGCTTGGCCTCCTGTCTCTGGCAACCAGTGGCACAACTAGAAGAAATGGCCTCAAGTTGTACCAGGAGAGGTTCAGGTTGGACATCAGGAAGAATTTCTTCACAGAAAGGGCTGTTGAACATTGGAACGGCCTACCCAGGGAAGTGGTGGGTTCACCATCCCTGAAACTGTTAACAGCTGGACGTGGCACTTAGTGCCACAGTTTAATTGACATGGTGGTGTTTGCTAAAAGTTGGTTGCACTTGATGATCTCAGAGGCTTTTTCCAACCTAACTGGTTATGTCATTCTGTGAAATCAATTCTTACATGTACATTTATTGCACTCCTGTAGAAAATACTTTTCTACGTTTCTGCCCATGTTCCAGGAATCTGGATGCCCTTATTCTCTATGGATATAATACATTATAAATAATTAATGGAAGGCATGCTCCCTGAACATGGCCAGGTGCACATGCTAAAATGTTTTATAGTCCTCTTTCCTCTCCCTGCACAGGCTTGTTTATCTGCTTGCTGTGCTCCACATCTTTTGTATGACTCCATCAGCTAGAGCATCCTGAGGCTGCGGACGCTTTTTACTTGTTATTCTTCAGAATCCAAAAAGAAGCAGAAAGTCTGAGCTGTGCAGTTACTTAATCAGTGTGCCTTCTCTTTAGAAATACATGTCTCTGCTGGAGTAATTTTCCCTTTAGAACAGTTCCTCTGACATGTTTTGCTGTTTAACTTCCAGAACAACTGGAGTGACTTAAAGCAAGTGTCAAACAAGAATCTGGGAAGAAATTGTGAACACCCTGTTTTCAGTAGTGTGTTTTTCCTCAGGGTTGATATGCTGCTGTAGTTAATACGCTTCCAGGTCTTCTTGATCATGCTTCAGCTTCTGGTTTTCTCACTGCTGGGGTTCATGCTGACTTTGAGGAGTGTACAAAAGGCTTTGTCTTTTAGCAACAAGAAACAGTGAAAACTACAGTCAGATTTCTTCTAGATGATTTCTGCAGTGTTAGTCCCTATTAACCAGTTAAAAATTACTTCTGTCAGAAATACTGGTAGTTTTTTTCCTTGATATTGTAAGTTATGCTGGCAGGCCTTTCACGGTGATAGCCAACTGCTGCAACTTCCAGGTTTGCCAGTGTGTTTGGAGCTGTAGTTGTAATGCCAATGGGAAGACAGGAAAGGTGGAACATACTCTGCAGGAGCACAGTATAGGAGGCTCTTAAGGTTAGTAAAGAATTGAAATAGTTTTATCTAAGACCACATTGTAGCAGCCCTTATGTTCCCCAATTTTTCTTCAGATGGACTGTAATAATACTGAGAATTACACTCCAGAGCTGAAGTTGCTCTTACTTTGAGCAGGAAGGACTGGCTCTTAAATGCTCTATAGTTGCAGCTCTGAAATCTGTGAGAGCAGCACTCAATCTTAAGGCTCTTGCACCTGATGTCTATAATAGTGATACAGATGACACAGTGCAGATCTGCTGAATTATCAGTATTCCTCTGTTACTAGGTTTTTCTCTCTCATTCTTCTCCTTATTTTGTTTTCACTTGATACCTTGAAAATTCTGTGCCACCAGCTTGCAGTGACGCAATGTTTTACTGCCAAAAGGGAAAGATCCTCTTGTTCCTCTGTTTTCTTTCTCATTGCTGATAGCTTTTCAGTCATTTGTTTGATGTTGAAAATAGTTTTCTACTTTCTGTAGAAAACTTTAATAAAACAATAAAATGGCTGATGAAGAATAATAAAATGCAAGCTAGAAATGGCACAGAAGTGGGAATGAAGAGGATAAACCATTATATGGCATAAGGTTCTGCAGGATGTGTTGAAACAAAGTGAAAAGGTGGAATTTTACAAAGTGTCTAATAATACCTAACCATACTTACCTCAGTTTCTCTAATAGTTTACCATTAAACTTTTAAATTCCTCTAGTTTGATCCAGTCAAATGCATATTATCTGGGAAAAAAAAATGTGTATTAAAAAGCGGAATATGAAATCTGGCAAAGGCCTAATGTTTAACTCACTTTTCCCATTCTTCTCTTTCATCTTTGGCATCAAATTAAGAGAAAGCTTTTTACAATTCAGTTATACAAACTGAAATTTCACATACTGAAGAATAAGACCATATTCCATGTGATCATTCATAGTCAGTAAATTCTCCCTTTTTCTTTTTCTATGTAAATAGAGAATCGGAGAGTTCATATGGGGAGTATTACTGCTATGATTTTGTAAAAATACTACTTGTGAAAATTCTGCTTATTTTCTGTATTTTTGTCACTGCTTTAGCTTGATCTAAAAAAACCTTAATCACTCACCATGAGCAGAATGACAGAACTCTGAAAGAAGTAAGCATGCCTTCTGCTAACAAAAAAGAAATGGATGTGTTTTTTTTTTTTTTAATGAAAGTGTTCAAATGTCGCTTTTTGTTCTGTTGATTTATTCTATGTTACAGTAGTTTGTTGTGGTCTGCTGCTTGCAGAACCACGAAATTTATGGTGAAAAGTCTTTACTCAAGCCCCGCGTCAGAAGAAAAGTCAAGAGTCTGTCGGTTGCTGTGTCTGTTGTTTATTTTCTGTTCTCTCTTACATTCTTTTCTCTGCCCTGCCGAGGTCTCCACAGCAGCCGAGTCAGACACTGACTGTGCCCTCCCGAGGAGGTGCTTATCTTTTATACCACATATTACATTTTCTATGTTTACAATTACATACCAATACCTATCATCTATGTTAGACAGTTGACTCCTACTCTAAACCAATCCAAAAGTGCCACCACCCAGGCAGAAGATGGAGAACAAGAAGAAGGAGAGGAAGGACAAGGAAACGCCCAAATCCCTCCATCTTGTCCCCTCATGCCTTTGTCTTAAAATCTTAAAAATTCTACATTTGCACCCAGTGAGACTTAAAAACTACATATTAAACTTTTGTCACTTGTAATTCTTCACATGGTAATTTTTCCCATGGACTAAAATCAAAGCCACTCTTGTTGTTGGCCTCATGCCAGGGTCTCTGAGCCCCCTGCTGGGCTCTTGGACCACCCAGGGCACCCAGAGGGATGTTCCCGATTCCAACAGTAGTTGACAGTACTCCCTGTGAGACATACTTGATCATGAGATGTGGGTTTTAACATTACTCATTAAGGAGAAAGGGAAATAAGTAGATTGAAAGCAGCATCAGGCTTCACAAAAAATCTGAAAACAGATAGGAAATATCCTGTGAATGTCTTACAAAGAATCTGTGGAAACTCACAGAGGACATATCATAGCTGTACCTCTTCCAGTGGTTAAAAGAATAAGTACAAATTACCCTAATGTGGATGGAGACCAGGAAGTATAGCAACAAATTATCTAGGCTAAATAATAAGTTTTTAGTGACCATAAAAGAAAAAACAGAGCCTCCAAGAATCGTGTTAACTGGTATGAGTGCTGGAAAAATGGAGGCACCAAGTAATGTCTCCCAAGTATATTCACAAGGTAGTGAGTGAAAACTGATGTGAATTTGTTGGTTTGAGAAGACAGGTTTGTTTCAATTTTTTTTTTCTGCTTGGGCAATACTTTGGTTTTTTAGACCTTTTCATGTGCTAAATTTAAGAATATGGGTTATGAATTTGCTATGCAGGTGCATAGCAGACTAGCAGCTGTTCTTGGACTAGTCTGAAATGCTACCCTGTCAGATGCAGGGAATCCACCAGCTACCTGTCGAAGGCAGAACTACTCCATAGTTTTTATGAGGCATTTGGATGAAAAACAAAGTATTTTTATTACATTTGAGGGTCAAACTGTGCAGGAGGAATTGGGAAGTAGCTGTGAGCATCTCATGACAAGTCACTGTCAAACTGTCATAAAATTCAACTAGAGGATCCCAGGTAGGCTGGGCTCAAGACTAAGCTGTTAATAGAGAAAACATATAATTTATTGGTTAAAGGGTTCTGAGAACATGGATCTACATAACTGACAAATTTTCTGTATTTCAGCATGTATCGAAGTATTGTGCTGTTACAAATTTCATTTCTGTGATCTCTTAATTCGGAGACCCATTTTCTTCCTCCATTTCCAGCTGACAGACTGTCATCTACTTTCCTTATGAAATGGACTTCATTGTGAGTGTTCATTATTTTAAGATGCAGTTCTCCCTGACCATTGTTGTTTGGAGTTAATTGGATGTAGGAGATTCTGTTTCCCCACACACTGGCGACTCATTTCCACTGTAATTTATGCCTTCTGTGAATGGCCATCCTTGCGGTGTCAGTATAGAAAAGATACAAGGTTTCATCTATGCCAGAGCAGGAGAGTGTGCCAGTTACCCCTCAGGCTTGTGGTTGCGGAGAAAAATCATTCTGACACTAGTGAAGTGATTACAGATGGTTGCATCCACTGCCGTGGGTGATGGTAACTACCTGCCTCTCACAACATTTTTGAAATGCATCCTGTGCTGTGCAAACAGGGTCACACCTGGCATTTGTGGGCTTTAACAACCTTGTGAAGAGGTTTAAAGATATGGATGGCGAAGGTAATAGAAATTGAGGAAGGTCTGGCTATGGAAGCTGAAATGTACACAGAAAATTTCTGACAGTATTTAAAAGAAACTAGGAATTTGAAAGTGCTGAAAAAGCAGTCCTCTCTTTTGAAGTGTTGGACAGCGTTATTTGTTGTACATTAGGAAGATCTGCTGCATATATAATTCATAGCTCACCCTAACCATATAGAGACCAGGGCAGGATTGGAGCAACATGGGAAAGAAAATGAGCTGTAGAGGAAACCACTGAGATGTTGTGTGCAGGTTTCACTGCAAGGTCACTGCAGTGTGTCTGCATTGTGCTTGCTGTCTCCCCTGTAGATTTAGGGAGGACTGAGTAGCTCTATCACAGTGCTGGGCCTGATGTGCTTGATCCCTTTGTACTGAACTGGATCAAATATTGCAGAGAGTGCAAAACAGACAGGCCTTGCTTTCTGTCTCTTCACTTTGACAGGGTAGGTCCATCAGGACAGGCTAGGCTTTCAGACCAACATCCCACCTTAAGCAGGAGGTGAGAGTAAATAGTGTAGGTAGTGTCTATGCCACCTTCTGCTTCAATCAGAAGCTGTGTGACACCTTTCTTTTGGCCTTCCCTGGTCTTTGACAGAGATTTAGAACAGAAATAGTGGAGCATGTGATGCAAAGAATTAATGTTTTCTTTCTAGCAGTTGTGAATTTTTGCTCTTCTACCCTGAGTTCAGGGTCCAAAACACTTTTGGAACCAGAGGCCTTGTCTGTAGTAGGGAGTAGTAGGAGCAATGTGTACAAGTGGTTGACTGTTGAGTTTCCTAAGAGGTTGATGTTGATGATGTTACCCATCATCTGTGCTTCTGAGAGTTTGCTTCTGAAATTTAGTCTGTTTCCCAGGAGTGAGTATCTGCAATGTAGACTTTGGAGAGCTCAAAGGGGTACAAAATTTTTAGGTATATGCTGCAGGTATGGCTTTCACATTGCCACAGCACCGAATATGCTGTTATTTTTTGAGATGTTTTATAAATGAGGATTTCTTCTTAAAAAAAGCAAGTTGTGCACTCAAAAACTACTTTGAGATCCAAATCAGTACATGCTAAATAAAGGCAGCACTGAATTAACTACAACACCACTGAATTAACTACAACACCACACTTGCTCTGATTCAAGTCACGATAATAGATGTAGTCTCACCAATATCCTAAGGTCTTGAATGTCCAGGTCAAACTCAAGGTGTAGCAACTTCACCCTAAGACCACTCTGTCATCCTAGGAAAGTTAGCTTGCTTTCCTGATTTTGCCTGCCTCTAAGTAGTTAGGCTCTTAGGAGAAGAGCCAGCAACTTGAATAGGTTTTGTTGGGATGAAGGGAATAATTGTGGAGATTGAAGGAGAGTCAGTGATGTGCAAGTGCTGATTTTAACATGTTTTGCCTTCATTCAAAATGTTCTAATGAGTAATAGTAAAAAGATATGAGTTTGCAAGAGTATTGTAATTCTCTGGGGTGAATATAGAAAGGATTAGCCTTTTGAAGTGGAAGGGAAGACAGATGTAAAATAATGCTGTTTCAGTCGGGTTGTCTTATTTCTCTTGAAAGAGTGAAAGTGAATGCTTAAAGTCCCTAGACTGTAAGAATAAGAAGTCATTAGATTCAGTAGGGAAAGTAATGGCTAGAAAAAGAGTTGAGAAAAATCTAAATGCCATATAGAGAGAAAAGATCCTAAAACAGTAACTGTAAACAAGGATATGGGAGAATTCAAAATTAGAGTAGTTAATTTCCTGAAAACATGAAACTTGAGATAAGGTATACTGTTTAATGTTTATTAAGAACTTTTATTTTCAGGTGGGGAAAATATCATCTTGAAAGTCAGGTCACTCCTTCAACAACATGGTACAGTGGACTTATTTGAATGTAAAGATGATTCTCTATTTAATGACATTTTGTAAGTGGTGGGTTTTTACAAGATCACCTTAAAGTGATGACAGGGATCAAACACAACTACACCAAGCTTGTCCTGAGAGGAACATCCAGCATAACTCATTAACTCTGAGATAACTCTTCAGTTGGTTGTAATGAAAGATGGGAATAGACAACTGAGTAGTAGTGATTGATGCCTCCTTTTAGTATCTTGGACAAATATTTCACTAAACAGACTAGATTTATCAATGTAAGTAATTTATTTTTCTTATTAAATAACATACTGCCATGGCATTGCCATAGCGTTGGTACATGATTAATTGTTCTTTCATTAGAAGGTGGAGTGATACTTAAAGTGTTAATATATTTTTAATTGAAAACCAAATTTCTCATAATTTCTCAAATTTCTCATAATTCTCAAATTTCTCACACAGTTTATGCATTTATTGCAACCAAATATATCTTGCTGGAAATTCCATTTTCCATTGAAAATCATTTATAAAAACTCTTAATTCCATTTTAGTTTAAAATGCAGGAGGATAAGGGGCCCTAAATGCTTAATATCTGGTATATAATATTTTCTTCAAAAGGTTGATTAATGAGCAGGTTATATTTAAACTTTTTCAATATCTTCCTTTGCACTCTTATGTATTATAATGATTAAAAGTTAAAATGAGCACTGTAAAGTACCATCATATGCAAATTTTTATAAGAACAGTAAGTCATCATCAAGGGGTCAGTTTATTTCAAAGATTATGTAGGAGTGTTAAAAGCATGGCTTAAGTTTTAAAGTTCTCTTTATGGGAACAGCAGACTAAGTTTTGATTTGATTTGGACCTTCAGCTTACCTGGAATTGCTGGAAAAAGCACGAAGCATTCTGTATTCCATAGGTTTTCATATGTTGCACGAGCTCTGCATTAGGGGCTATATGTGGCCTAAGCTTCTGATGCTATAAGCTTTAAGAAGGAAAGTGGTAAGCTAAAGTTTCTCACTACTCTTATCAAATACTGCTGAGAAATACATGTACTGTTGAGAAATAGTGGCATTAGAATACATGTGGCATTACCAAGTTTCAGTCGTAAATTTTGTTGCTAATAATTGAAGCAAGCACTGACTTCTGTGGGAAACATTTTCTTCATGTGAAATGCCCACTCACAGTTGCATAAGACTGTATCTTGTGCGTGAAATTCTCAACAAACCAGAAATGCATAAATAAAGAAGAACCTGTGTAAGGAAAAGTACTAAGTATTCAGTTGCATAATATATATAAATGGTCCTATATCTGATTGAATCCAGTCTTCAGTTGAAGCATGTACATTTTTTAATGCAAGTTTTTTAGAAAGATTTAAGGTTCTGTTGAGACTGAAGAACTTCTCCATGTTAGTTTTTAGGTAGTGGCCTGTCGCCTTCCTGCACATCAGAAGTTTAGAGTAGAATTTCTACTTTTCTTCACACTCTGTTATAAAACACAGCTTTTTATTGAAGACTAGCCTGAAACATTCCTGTAATGCTTTATGATGAATGGCAGAGAGTGGAGGAAGCAACAAATCTTCAAAGCCTATCTTCAGAGATAAAAGCTATGGTTTTCTTCTGAGTCTTCATTCCTCAGTAACAGGAATGAAATCTGAAGAAGAGACAGAAACTGGTTGTGATTGTATGAAGCATTTGTAAGCTGATTATTGAGAATTTCAGATAATTGTGCATCATATTACTGAACATGAAAAGTAGTTTCTCCAGTTAGTTTTTCAAATGTCTGTGGAAAGCTAATAAATTTTAGTTTTACACGTCCAATGTTAAGATACTAGTGAAATACAGAATTTGAATATTGATTCAGGAATAGAAAACCAAATTTTAGAAGATCGTATTTTCTTGGTTATGGAAATAGTTCTATTGAAAAAGTGTGGGTTTGTTCTTTTTCCAGGTAGGGACGCTGACACCACAGCGTCAGTGGCAGTTAGAGGTTTGTCCAGGTGGTGGCAAAGTTGTTTCAAAAACAGAAGAACGGCAAGTACTGACAGCCCTCTTGAGTATTCCTTTATGGAGAGATTATAGAATACAGAAACGTAGTTCTAAAATAATTGTGCGTATGTTTGTACAGAAATAAAACTTGCACTGCAGACTGCTAGTTTCTAGGACTGTAATTCTGGAATGACAAAATAGCTTTTCAATCTGGGTGATACTTTACGTAGCAAAGCAATTACACTTTGAAGAGCTCATTGCAGATTATAAAAACATTAATATTTGAAAAACCTGTGTTTGTTTGCAGTGATATAGAATCATAAAGGTATGAAAAAGACTTCCAAATTCATTTAGTATAACCTTTGATCAAACACCACCATGTCAATTAAACTGTGGCACTAAGTGCCACGTCCAGCTGTTTTGTTAACAGTTTCAGGGATGGTGAACCCACCACTTCCCTGGGCAGGCTGTTCCAATGTTTAACAGCCCTTTCTGTGAAGAAATTCTTCCTGATGTCCAACCTGAACCTCTCCTGGTACAACTTGAGGCTGTTTCTTCTAGTTGTGCCACTGGTTGCCGGAGACGGGAGGCCAACCCCTGGCTACACCCTTCTGTCAGGCAGGTCACCCTTCTGTCAGGCAGGTGTAGGGAGTGACAAGGTCACCCCTGAGCCTCCTTTTCTCCAGACTAAACACCCCCAGCTCCCTCAGCTGTTCCTCTCTGGACTGGTGCTCCAGACCCTTCCCCAGCTCCATNAAGAGATAACATTCCCACTCAGCCTGGTGTCATCTGCTAACTCACTGGCAGTGTATTCAGTCCCCTCATTGAGATCATCAGTAAGGAAACTGAACAGGGATGGCCCCAGTATGGAGCCCTGGAGAGCCCCACTCACGAGCAGCTACCAGCAGGATGTAACTCCGTTCACCACCACTCCCTGGGCTCAGCTATCCAGACAATTTTTAGCAAGATAAGTGCAGCTGTCCAAGCAACAGTGTCAGTATTTCCAGGAGATTGCAATGGGACACAGTGTTGAAAGCATTACTGAAGTCTGAAAAGAGAACATCCACGGCCTTTCTCTCATCCACTAAGTGGCTCACATGGTCATAAAAGGAGATGAGGTTGGTCAAGCAGGACCTGCCTTTCCTAAACTCCTGCTGGCTGTACCTGATCCCCTCATTCTCCTGGATGTGCTGCATGAGAGCACTCATGATAATCTATTCCATATATTTCTCTTTTAGCTGCCAGAAGCAAACTGGCAAGAGGCATGTTAATCTCTGACTTGAAAAACCAGGAATAGCAATAAGTAGTCATGCGGACAGGTAGTAACTTGCATCTTATCTGGCCATTGCTACAGCTGGGTTTGATTTTCAGTGTGTATATTGGTATTAAACTGAGATGCTGATCTTGTTGAATTCTGTCTGCTACTATTAACATTCATGTGCTGTACATTTGTAAGTTAATTATTGTGCATTTGGCTTGACAAGCTGTTTCAATTCTTTCAGTGGAGGTGTGTAAAGAGGTAATGGTTTGAGTTTCAGGTTTTTTTCAGGTTTTTTCAATTACCAAAAAATCAGATAGTAAAAAAAAAAAAGTTAAAAATTCCTTGTGTTAGTAACTCTCTTCTACAGCGTATAGAAGGAAAAAGGTGGTGTAGTGCTAGAAAGATAGGTGTTTTTAATAGGTGGAAAAATCCTAGCAGTGTTTTAGTTGCGGTGGTTTGAACAGCTGACACTTGTAGAACTGAGATTAATAGGGCTGAGTGTGTTGCAAACATGATCATTATATCAATCAGGATTGTTGGCATATCATCATGCCTGCTTTGTGACTAAATTCCTTGCCTTTTATTTTCATTATTCTGAAATAAAGGAGAATTCAACTTTTTTGGTTCCAAAGGAGGAAAAAATCTATCATTAATATGCATAAAAGAACAAATCACCTACTATGTGTAAAGTTGTAGGGTTTGAAATCACATTGGGAAATGAACAGATTTTACAGAAGAGAGTACAAGTATATCACTAGCAGGTACAGGGACCTTTTTCTAATATGCGTGTGTAATTAATTTCAGTGCATTATTTACATGAATTTGGGTAAACAGGATTATAAATACTGTACACAGGCTTTGTTACTAGTGATTCTGATGTGAAAATTTGCAGTGTCCATTTTTGCTGGTACCTAATTTGGTGTATCTTTTTTTAGGAATTGTTTGTTACTGTAAAATAAGAGTGCAAATAAAATTAAACATTTAAGTAAAAGTGGTGGGGCTACCCACCAGTGGTGTAATTTTATAAGAGAAGCTAAAATAACAAAGAGCTTAACAAAAGAGTGCAGTTGAGAAACCATGAGGTTAAAAAATAGCTGAGTAGTGTTGGCATGCTACCCTATGGGTCACTGTAACTTTTTTAAATTCTCCTGAAGAATAGAGAATATGGTAAAGAATTAGGTCTTGCTTCTGCTTTGTGCAGTAAGTTTATTGTGTTCTTTATAAATCTTTAAAATAATAAAGTTTCTGTCACCAGAGGCTTTATAGTGTTAAGGTCAGGTTTGCTGATACAAGAACTGCTTTGCTTTGAGGAGAGGGAGGTAGCAGTTTCATACTCATGCTCTGGGCACAGGGGTTGCACATCAAGAGAAGGAACAACACCAAGAAATGAATGTGACAGGTTGAGGGAGTGGAAATGATGAAATAGTGAGGAAAGATCTTAAATTCTAAATGTCCCCTTTTTATGGCTGTGTATGAATGAAAAACAATATGTTATTTCATCCTTCTGGAAGTGAAGGAGTGATTTGACTAGCCTCTTTCAACTAGCTGATCTGGAAACACCATCAGCAGGAATTGCAGTCAGTATGAAATTTAGAAAAGATAAAAGAAAGAGTGGATTCTGACTGACTTCTGCAGGCCGTGCTCAGTGCTGTAGGAACTGAAAATGTCACTAGCTTTGGCATTATTAAGCACATGTACTAATGGATATTTTGTGTCTGTAAGAGGGATACCAAGCTCCAGGATGAAGAAAAGTTAGTGCAGACAGCTACGAACAGGAAGATAGAATGGAAAGATAGACAGCAATATGCAGCAGTATGTCCACTGAACATAACATCCACTACAGATGACCAAGTGGTACTTCTTCAAGTAGAAGTCTATGCAGCAGTGGGGGAAGATGTTGGAAAAATCTTTTAACTTTAGCACAGTAGTGTATGACCCCTATATTCATGGCTAGTGCTTAGTTTTGTACCACACAGTGCTTAGTACAAATACCAGATATCAGTGTGGCCTTCTGCTAATCCCCTGTTGTGACTAATAAGTCTTGTGACACCTAATGCTTTATTATTAATTTGTATTAGTGATTAATATGTCCTAGTTGATGTCTTAGTTTTGACCACAGAGATAGAGTGCTGGAGTAAAGAATGATAAGAGAAGTGCATCATGACCTGACCACATATATGAGATACTCTTCTGGAAAGAAGATTCTACAGAAGATCTGGGACCATAGAAGGGAATTTTGAGGAATGGGATGTTCCCAAATGACCACAAGAAGACCTTAAAGAGACTCATAGCCAAATAAGTTTGGGCTACAGGAGAATCTCTGTTTTGGCACCTGAAACACTTTCTTACCCTCGTTCTTTGCTTTACTGGGGTGTCTGCAGAGTTTTACCTCTCACATATTCTCACTCTTCTTTGGTTGCCATTTCATCAAAACTTTTTTTTCCTTAAGTATGTTAAATCAGAGGTACCATCAGTGTTTCTGATAGGCTTGGCCTTGGACAGTGGTGGGTCCATCATGTAATGAGGAAAATAAAGAAATTCAGATAAGCAAATTGAGGTCTTTCATATCATGTTTTGCTCTCTGGATTATAATGTGCTACCCAGAGACTGATAGCAGTCAAGGTGAAGGTTCTGCCTGAATCAGGGGAGGAGTTCATCCAGGAGTATAATTCATGTTTGATTCGTATAAAGGTTAGTCATGAAGATTGATAAGTAAATTTACTGCTGCACTGTTAAACTTAAGTCAGCTGAATATTGATACTGTTTCTCTGAATGTACAGTGCATAAGAGAGGAATTCGAAGTCTTGTCTTGATTCAGTATCTTCAGTACAATAAATTGATACTCAGAGCAGACTGCTGGCTGCTTCTGCAAACCTAAAGCAGACCTACTGATCAGGAGTTGAGGAAGAGGGAAATAAAGTTCCCAGGGACTCAGAAGGTCAAGATCTGTATTTTCCAGTAGAACTCCTGGCAGTTATCTGGAGCACATGCATCCAGTAACAGGGTGTTAAAGCAATACTTGCTCCCCTGACCAAACATCACAAATTATTTAATTTTTAAAAAAAAGTTGTTAATAGTAGCAGTTATGGGGAAGGAGGTGAGGGGACACCCACAAAACCATAGGCAATTTTAAAAAACCTTGCAATTGAGGATGGTAGGTGTTGTCTATTGATGGTTCTGCACTCTTATTCCAAGTGGTCCTGGCTACTACTTTTTCAGACTAGCACAAAGCCAGCCAGGCACAGCAAGTTCAGTGTTAGCCTAATTTGTTTGTGTCTGGCAGTTTTCCTTGTTCTCCTATCAACAAGCCTTCATTTTGTGTTGAAAGCAACTAAAAAACAGGTAAGCCTGCTTCACGCACAAGAGCTTCATAGCTGTATGAGAGTTGTGAACGGTTCACACAGAGCCAGAGAGGAGCCTCAGAGCTGGTTATTACCAGGAGACTGCAAAGACTGTTTAAATATGCCTGAGAAACGCTAGAGGTGATTAGCCATAAGACCTTATTATATAGTTGTACTTTAAAAGTGGTGACTTTTCCCTGTATGTTAGCTACAGTGCTGGTTAGTGTAGTCATCACAATATTGAAACAACTAGATCTTCAGAAGAACTGATCCTCCAGAAACAGTAAAAAACATTTTGGTATGGTACCAACAACCTCTAATTGTGGAACTATGAATGTTTCAGATACAGTGACACAGCTTGCATAAGCAGCTGTAATGTATCTTTTTCCTCTATTTAGTCAGTTAGGACATCATTAATAAATGATGGTTTGATTATGGTCAGAGTCATCTTTGTTTTCTCTTCTACTACATAAGGTTCTTAAAATGCAGACTTTAAATGGTTTTCCATAAGAAATGAGACAAAACTTATTCTTTTGAAATCAAGTGACAGAATATCTGTTATCTTCCAGAATTTCACTTTTGCCATTTTTGCAAAATACCTATTGAGAGAATTCTGTATTTAAATGGCTAATTTAATGCATGTGGTGTGTTCTGGTGTGTAAACCAATGTATAGATGCAAACTGTTAAGTACTTGATCTAGGCAATATGATAGAAACACTGAAATCTAAAATTGCCAAAAATTAAACTGCTAATGGTTCCATTTTCTGCAAAACTACTTGCTTATATTAAAATTATCTTCCATATTTATTTGTGTGATAAAATAAATCTCTGATCTGAGAGTTAGTAGAGTCTAGTACTCATTACAAACACTTCTAATACTCATTACAAGTGTTTGTGCAGCCTTGTGCTAAGTCTTGTGCTTGTTGCCTGCCTAACCTAGAGTGCTGATTTTTTTCAGCGAGAGGAATTACTTGGTCTGGTTCATGGCACAAGAACTGTGTAAAGACCTAAAAAGCATCCAGGAATGAGAACAATCCAGGCTGGCTACTTTCTGTGGCTCCTCCAGTTTGAAAGGCCAGTTGAATTACTAATCCAGGTAATTCTAGTAATTCTACAGAGTCAAAGACTACATTTTTACCTCTCTGTGGAGATTTGCAAATACTGGTGTTGTTTTTCTTAATTCCCATTTGTAATAGCAATAGAACTTTGCCACTGTTGATTTATACAAAACAAAAATCTAAATTAAATCTATGTACTGGTTATAAAATAATCAAAATAATAGTTTTAGAAATAAGTGATTATTATCTTATCTGTTTGGAATTTTTTTTCCTACTCAGTGTAATAGTTTGTATCTCTAACAGTTTCTTCAGATCAAAATAGAGACATTTTTCCATGCTGTTAAAATGCGCTTGATATTTCTATATGGATATTTTCTAATTTCAAGGAAGAAATTTTGCTTAGTCTATCACACAGACACACACAGAATGACTTGGTTGGAAGAGACCTCCAAGATCATCGAGTCCAACCCATGCCCTAACACCTCAACTAGACTATTGGCACCAAGGGCATCCAGTCTTTTAAATACATGCAGAAATTGTGACTCTACCACCTCCCCAGGCAGATCATTCCAGTTCTTTATCAGCCTTTCTGTAAAAAACTATTTCCCAATATCCAGCCTGTATTTCCCTT
>VYXD01013607.1:0-22925 GCA_013397195.1 Hylia prasina
AACTGTGTTGGTGGTGTAAGTCTCAGTCATGTCCTCCAGTGTTTCAGCATCAAGCATCTTAGACTTGACCATTCCAGCATTGTTGATGAGGAGGTTCAGCCCAGAGCCCCTCAAGTGCTCCTCAACCTTGGCTGCAGCTGCCTTGATGCTGGCAGGGTTGGCAACTTCTGCAGGGCCAACACAGGGGAGGTCAGTGACCCTGTGGTGGTTTGGGGTCCTCTGTGTCCCTCCAAGGAGGTGCCCCCCACAGCTGCCTCCAGTGTGGAGCTCCCAGGGCTGTGATGAGTGCCCAGGCATTCACCAGAGGAACTGGGGTGAGCGAGACCCTACCCAGAGTGATGATGACTAGGTTGGGATGTTTGGAGGCCAAATTCTGTAGGTCCTGCAAGAGGGGTCACAACGTTGGCACCAACAGGCTGGAAGAGCTGTGCCAAAGCTCAGCCAGCAAAGCCAGCCAAAGCTGTGTCCCTCCAGCACTGTTGCTGCACCACCACATGCCCAGCACCCTGCTCCAGCTGCCCTGATCCTGATGCAGGGGGAATACTCAACAGTTCCTGCACACAGCACGTATCCCTGTCCCCTCCACACATCCCAGACACAGCTGCTCCCCCAGTGTACCAGCCCAGCTGCCCTGGGCCATGGGTACCCCACTGAAGCTCCAGCTCCTTGCAAACACCATTTCTGTTCCAATCTCCCCCCGACACCCCGAGCTCCCACCCCCAGCACAGCCACTGCCTCCCAGCCCGGCCTCACCTGTGCTCTCTGTCCCTTGGGGTCCCGACAGGTTGCAAAGATCCACTGTGGTGGTTTTGGCATCCTCAGGAAATGCTGGACAAACCCCAGGCCGAGACCCCGGTTGGCCCCAGTCACCAGAACGGAGTGGGCACAGAGCTCTGCCATGTTCCTTCTCTCTCAACTCCAGCTTGCACTGTTTACCCAGGAAATATTACTCTCTAATATTTCCTTACAGCGTGTCCCAGCCCACACACTCATGGCTTGCACCAATGCTGGCTTCTCTCTGGGAGGAGCAACTGCTCCAGCTCTCTGAGCTCCAGGATATAGATCCTGGCTGGGGACCAATCCTAGTTTCCTAACGGCACAAATCACTTGGCTTTTCCAGGAAAATTATGCATTCCTTGGGTAACCTGATGCCATAAGCCAGGTGGGGCTGCTGTGTGTGAGGAGGGAGGGAGCAGCATGTGGGTTGATGTGAGAAGCTCCATGGCTCGGGTGGGCTTTACACCTTCACAAGCATCCTGTGGGCTTGATGGTCTTTGCACATTGTACCAGGCTGTGCCTCAAGTGGCCCTGAGCAAATGTTTTCTGCCTTGCTCCTGCCTCTTCCAAGACTGTGGAGCAAAAGACCAGTGGAGTGGGAGAGCAAACCCAGGGTGGTCTCCTGGCAAAAGGGTGGGGACCTGCATGGCTGGCACAGCACCATGCTGCAGGTCATGCCCCCATCCCTTGGGATGCAGCCCTAAGTTGAGCTGTCCCTTTGTTCAGAGCCACAGAGAACTCAGGCATCTGGGACATTTACCTGCAAAGGAAATGCCCCACTCAAAGCCTGTTCTCCACCTCACCTGTTGCCATGAGGCACTAACTGTTCCGTGCTACTGCCAGTGGAGCCCAGTGCCATTCAGTACCTCAAGTGATGCATTACAGGTTTGCAAGGCTGGATCAGGTGTGTGTGCACATCATGCGCCACAACCCCACTGAAGTGAAGACTCATCCCCAGAAACCTCTTGCCAACCCCTTGTTTTCCTACATTGAGTCCCAGAGCCATTGCACAGGCTGCTGGGCACTGAGGGAGATAACACTGCTCACATGACACTTTCTGCCCCAGGATATCTTGGCAGCAGCATTAACCAGAACACCTTCTTCCCAAGTGGCAATGCCAAGTGTATCTCTATGTTCTGGCAGCAGCTGATTTCCTCCTGCTCCCTCCAGCCTGTTTTCCGGGGCTCAGCTGGCAGATACTGTGAGATAAGCAGGTCCTCCCCTGCTCTGACCTGGGACCACCTGCACAGGGTACCCTCCCCAAACCCATTTGGGAAGATGCACATTGGCACTTTCTATGGTGAGCTGATCCCATATCTTCTCTCTGCCAAGTCTGAGCCTCTCCTTAAGTTTCATGCAATTAATTTTTTTCCCACTTTGTTTCCTGAGGTTAATTGAACCTCTGTCTATTTTTTGAATTTTTCATACTGGGTTGAGACACTTCATTGACCTTGTGAATTCCTACCACTTAGCAGCACTACAAAGCTTTGGGTCGTTCAGCTTCTGTCTCAGACTGATCTCTCGCTGAGGATCTCCCAGATGGCTGGACTGGCATTCAGGCTCCATAGATCCTTTCAGTATTTTCTTTTCAGTGACCACAGACCTCAACTATACTTGCCAACAGATGCACCAGAGCTCAAATCCTCCAAATAAACTTCCATGGTTTTCTTCCTCTAGGTGGAGGATGAGGCCATCACCCACAGCCTGTTTGAAACATCCACAGTGCCTCAGAAGCAAATAGCATCAGAAAACAAATAATTAACATTTTAAGTTTCCTATTTTTGCTGTGTCACCACATTTGTGTAGCCTTCCACTGTTTTGGACCTTTAACTTTATAATGTTGACTTTGCTGTGGGGCCCCACACTGCTTTATTGATTATTAGAGTTTAAACAAGCACTGCTTCACCAGGAGTCTAAGTCCAGCCTGGCATGAAGAGGCAGAGTGGAAAGAAACCAGCTTCACTGCCTTGCAGCCCAGCCTCGTCACAAGGGCTGTTGCTGTCCCTAAGCCTCTGGAAAGGATCTTGGTCCAGCTCCTAAGAGTGGATTCAGATGCTTCCTTTGCTCTGAAATGTCCTTGCATGGTTTAAATCTCAAAGTGAGCATTAAAGTCCTCAGAATCATAGAAACAACCTCTAAGATCATAAATTTCAACAATTAAGCTAACAATGCCAATTCCATCAATAAACCACATCCCCAAACGCCACAACCATGCATTTTTAAAACACTTCTGAGATGGTGACACCACCACTTTCCTGGGCAGCCTGTGTACCAGTGCTTGACAGTCCTCTCTGTGAAGAAGTTCTTCCTAAAATTCAATTGAAATGTCCCTTGGCACAACCTGAGGCTGTTTTCTCTCACCCTATAACTTGTTACTTGGGAGTAGAGTACTGACCTCACCTGGCTACACCCTCCTTGTCAGGGAGTTGTAGAAAGTGGTTATGATCCCCTGAGTCTCCTTTTCTCCAGGCTGAGCCCTCCCAGCTCCCTTTCAGCTCCTTATCAGACTTGTGCTTCAGACCGTGCCCAGCTCCCTTGCTCTTCCCTGGACACACTCCAACACCTCAATGTCTTTCTTGCTGTGAGTGCCCCAGAACTGAACATGAGGATTCAAGATGCACCTCACAAACACCAAGCTCAGGGGCACTGTATCTCCTCTCCCACAACCTCCCAGGCTGCTGCACATTTTACCCATGTATTGTTTTCACATCACCACACTGGGAAGACTCAGGAGCCAGTTTTCCAAGAGGCAGTCAATACCTTTTCCACCCTCAGTTGCTGGAGGCTCAAACGTGCTTTCAGTCGCTGAAGTGATTGCACAATGACAGTGCTGCTGACAGAAACATGGAGGAACATGCTTTTCTCTGCCTACCAGGGGAACAGGGATGTGGCACAATTAGTTTTAGTACATTTAATCTACTGTAAATAAGAAATAAACTCACTGCTATTTATCGCTGCTATTTTAGGCCGATTAGCTCCACAGTGTATTCAGGTCTGTCATCACCTATTAATCATTTGCTAAAGAATCAATTGATAGTGATGAGCCACACATCGAGAGGTGGGGTGAGACCAACCCAGCACTGTAACTGAAGCTAGGCAGTACCCATCCTCAATGATTCATTTTCTTTTGGGCTGAAGAGGATTAGTGATCTGGTGGGGGGTGGAAATCCATGGCAGGAGGGCTGGAACTACATAATGTGTAAGATGTCTTCCAACAGAAGCCGTTCTGTGATTCCATGATATGATTCTGAATAGTGGCAACCCATTGTGAAAGGTTGCAGGGACTGAGGGCGAGAGCCTGAGCTTACCTGCAGCTCCCAAGTGAAGTTCCCATGGCACCTTTGTCACAGCTTTGCTGTTTTTCAAGCAGACTCATCTAGGCTACACCTACACTGTATCACAGCTGGAGAGGGCACAGATCCTCACTGACCTTCTTTTCTCCCATCCTCTAAGGATAGGTGGCTGGGTTATCCTTCATACTTCAGCATAGTGCCATAAAGAGAGACCTCAGAACCACCAAGCAAGACGAATTTGCTTTCCCACTGTTAGATTTGCTAACAGGGATGGCTGAGAACAGGCTGTCACACACGTGGCAGATATGCTCCCTCTCAGGAACATTAAGGCACAGGCTAAATTATCAGCTTGTGACTGCCTTGGTCTGACAGCCACGTGCTGGAGTGAGAAAAGGAGGCACATGTAAGTTTAGGAATAAATACATGACAATGCAGATGTTAATTTAGGAATCCAGTTGAAAATAATCATTAAGTCTTACTAAGGAAAGACAGGCAGAAAAGAGTATAATCTTTAAATTAAAAGACATATAAGGGACTATTGAAAATTTACTTCCTGTAAAGAAGTTAAAAGCTGAGCACCATGCTACTCCAAAAATGCCATGTCAGCCTAGATGATGTGACCCATTGCCCACATAGCTGAGCAGAAAAAATGCAGTCTGTGAAGAGCAAAAACTCATATTGTTCTGTAAGTAGCCATGGACACCGCTTGAGTAAAATGGGCTGCATTGGTATTTTATCAGCGGAAATTAAAACTTACCATAGTTGTTCATTCTGGATTCAAATCATATTTGTAAAAAGGAAGGGAAAGAAAACCACCCACTTACCTTTTCTTTTTCTTTTAATTAAGATGTTCCCCCTCTTCCTCTAACTGCATTTTTTTCTAAATCCAGTGACTCAAAGCAGCACTTATGATGGATCCATCAGCTCATTGCAAAGGACATGTGCCCACATGTATTTTGTTCTTTACAGTGCAGAAACGTTAACCAAATTGCAGCATCAATGAGCCGATAACAGGATTTACTAGTTTTGATTTTTAGCTAAGTTAACTCAAATACCTCTTTGTATTCTTGGGAAGGTCTAGAGGAAAATGTCCCTGCCCATAGCAGAGGCGATGGAACTAGGTGATCTTTAAGGTTGCATTCAACCCAAAACATTCTAGGATTCTACAATTTATACCCTTGAACACTCCAAAATTCACCAGCATCAGACTCGTGCTTTACCAGGCAGCACGAGTTTCCCAATGCCTGTTGTAGTGAGACTAGAGCACTTGGATAAGCCTTGGGGCTTTTTTGTTTTATTATTATTCGTTGGTGTTTTCTTTTTGGTTGCATTTCTCATTGTTACCTGCTGTAAGCCTCACAACACTTAACTAACAAGGTTTTCAAAGAATGAATAATCCTCCATTTCATTCATGGGGAGCTCTGGCAAAAAAGCAGGTCAAGCCCACGCCTGCCAGAAGATACTCAGTTACTGATACTTGGAGCTGCCTTTCTTTCAGGGTTCACATTTGCATTCAGAACAGGCTCCTGCAGCCCTCAGCTGCGGCTGCACTTTAACTGTTTCTGCACAGCAGATCGCCGGGGATCCCGAGGCTTTTTCAAACAAGCACTTTTCGGGAAGAATTCATCAATGTAATTTGCCTGCAGTGTGCAGGATCTGTGCGGCATAGGTGGCCAAACCCCGACTGTGGTTCACCCTAAGTGTTTGTACCCCTCGGTCATTATTTGCTAAACGTTGCCTTAGACGGAGCAGCAGGGCTGGGGCAGCCACAGCTGCTCTGGGCAACCTGTGGAAGGGCCTCACCACACTCCCATGGAAAAATTTCTTCCAAATACCCAATCTAACCCTGCCCTCTATCAGTTTGAAGCCATTCCCCCCCGTCCTGTCACTGCAGGCTCTTGTCCAAAGTCCCTCTCCAGCTCTCTTTGAGTACCTTGAGGCACTGGAAGGGGCTCTAAAGGCTCCACAGAACCTTCTCATCCCCAGGCTGAACAACCCCGACCCTCTCAGCCCATCTCTACAGGAGGGGCTCTACAGCCTCAGAGTGTCTTGGTGGATCTATTCGTTTACCAGATTTATTGGATCTGATAGACCTGGAAAGAGACAAATCATGTAAATTTCCAGGCAGGCAATAAAAGCAGCTTGTAAAGGGGCTGCTACTTCCTCATGCTAAACGGGTTTAGTTTGGGCTGGTTTGTTGATTTTTTTTTTTTTCTCTTATCTATGGTGAAGATTAGTGTGCTAAAGGTGCTGAAGACACCACCCCAGACATGCCGCAAGCTTTCTCCCTCACCCACCACCAAGAGTCCCCGCAGCCTGAGGGGCTCGCTCCGAGACCCCTCGCTCCTCCCCTCGGGGACGCCGGGGCTGGGACGCGGTTGTTGTGTTTGCACTGGACATTAGGTGGGCAGGCAGACACACACACAAACACACACACACACAAGCACACAGACGGTCCCTCCCCCGCAGGCACTCGTTCCCCCGCGGGCTCAGGGCAGCCGGTGCGGCCCGCGGGGTCGGGANGCGCACGGTGCTGCTGACCGGCTCCAACCGCGGCATCGGCCTGGAGCTGGTGAAGCAGCTGCTGGGCTCGCCGCGACCCCCCGCCTGGATCTTCGCCACCTGCCGGGACCCCGAGGGGCCGCGGGCACAGGTCAGTGCGGGCCGGGGGGCCGGCGGTCACACGCTCGGCCCTTGTCACCGGCCTGACGAGCTCGCTGCTGGCTCTGGAGCCCGCGCCGTGCCCTGCCCCGTGTGAAAGTCACCTCTGACGCGCAGCCGGCGGAGAAGCGGCCGTGCCGCCCTTCAGGCCGAGCCGCGGGGCTGCTGTGGGCTGCGCTGGATGTGCCCGAACCCGCCCTCGCGTGCCGAGGCTTTGCCCATGCGCTGCTGGCACGGGCCGAGCTGGGCTGGCCTCGGGCTGAGGGTGCTGCTCGGGCTGGTCCTGCTGTGTCACGCTGCTCTCTGCAAAATCTGGAGGTTCAGAACATGGGGTTTCCAAAAGTGGCAGCCAGTGGAGCTGTGGGATGCCCCTGTCCATGCTTTCCACTTTGCTAAAATGGGAGAGACTCACACGTGTTGCTTCTGCACGGAATCACAAAGCTTCCCTGTGCTTCCAGCTTTCTTTACATCCAGCTTGTCTTCCTCTGCTTGCTGTGTCCCACTGAAATACTAATAGGGAGATACGTGCTCTCTGATAGATCCTGGCTCCAGCTGATTTGTTTGTTGCATCTTCTTGCAAGTGTGTGTTATTCCATGTCAGTAGTCCTGGCACAGTGAGAACACACCCTGCTGCCAACCCAGGGGTGTCCAGCTCCTGCTGTGCCTGGTGCCCAAGTTGGCTCAGTCAAAGATAGGCCAAGTCTTTTATTTTTGCCCCATTCTTCCTCCCCACAACTTGCAGGACTCTTGCAGGGCAGCGATGAGATCAGGGACTCTTTTCTGGACTGGACTGGAGCCAGTTTTCCTACAAGGTGGTCCTCGTGCAACTCTCCTAGCCAGGGACACCATCCCTAAGCCTTGTCCAGCTGTGGTAGGGTGAGGGCAGTGTTGCCACGGTGGTGCTGAAGTCCATGACCACAGGACATAGAGAGCAGAGTATTGTTCTGCCAGGCTTGTGCCACATCACTTCTCCTGCCCTTTTGTGCCTGGACCCAGTGTTGGGGTGGGGGAAGCTCCTGCTGGGATGGTATGAGGCTGTTGAGGCAGGCAGTTGGGAAAAACAGGAGAGGAGAAATACCTGTTGGCCACCACAAACCAATTAATGGATTTTACATAATTTCCTGTGCCCAGGGCTAATGTGGGAAGATGGGGTGTTCACATAATTTCCCTGGTAAACTGGTCCTTCACAGTTTGCTCCCATCCTTTGCTGTGGGTCTGGCTGGGCTTTGGATGACCCTTTGGGAAAGTGACCACAGCGTCTTACAGTCATGGCCATGTCATACCCTGAGCACATGCATGTTGCTTTGTGGGGCGTGGGAGAAACCTGAAAACCAAGGCAGGTCCCCAGCCCAGCTGCTCACTGAGTAACATCTGGAAGATGTTTCCCTCAGGGTGGGCCATTGCTGGCACCCCAGCATGATGCTTGGCATCACCTTTGCCTCGTGCTGATTGTTTCCGTGTCTCTTTTTGTAGGAGCTGAGAGATCTGGCATCCAAACACCCAAACCTGGTTCTTGTAAAGCTGGGTACGTGCGCTCTGCCTCTGAGCTGGTAAATTTGTGACTGCCAGCCATGCGTGCCGCATTTCTCCTTCCCTCCCTTCTCCCTCCCTCCCTTCAGGCGTGGGGATCCAGTTCTTCAGAGCTGCTTCAAGTCCTGCTGCCAAAACCCCAGCTTCTCCAGGCCTGTCTCAGCCTCAGTACCCCATTCCCTGGAGCCTCTTTGCTCCATGGCCACAGGACCAGAATGTTCTTGAGACCCATCCTGGGCAGCCCCTGGCTCTCCCAGCTGAGTGACCACATCCTTGCTCTGCCTTGATCCCAAGTCCTAGGCAAGCCCAGGAGGGCCCTGGGAGGAGGGCAGCTCCTGTGGAAGTGCTGTAAGATCAGCCCAGAGCTTGAGCAGGAGTAGAAGGACCTTGCAGAGCCATCCCACAGCCGGTCCCAGCACATTTTCTTTGGGGACTTGTCCCCCCGGAGACTGCCCTGTGTTCTCCAGAAATTGCTCAGACGTAGACTTTGGAGGCGGTGGCTGCTGGGAGTCACAGCAGCGGTTTGCCCCCGCGGTGGGCTTTTCCTGGTGGGAGCCTTCAGCAGCGGGCGGAGGAGGCGGTGCTGGGATGGGTTGGGATGAGTTGGGATGGGTTGGAGCTGGTTTCACAGCACCATCTGGTGCCCATGGATGGAAGGGCCGCGCGCGTCAGAATGCGCAGCTTTCCTCGGCGTCCTCCCCTCCCTCCTCCCCGGCACCCCCGTGGCTCTCAGACTGCTCTCTCCCACTGCAGATGTTGAAAACCCCTCGGCTATCACCGATGCGGCGAAGGTGGTGGAGGGGAAGCTGAACGGGATGGGGCTGAACCTGCTGATAAACAACGCCGGCATCTACACCCCCACGGCCTCGCTGGAGACCGTCGATGCAGAGGACATGGTCAGGGCGTACAAGACCAACGCAGTGGGGCCAATGCTGATGGCCCAGGTACGGGTGAAGCTCTGGGGATGAAATCTGGCCCAACTTGAGGGTATTCCAGGCTGTCCATGGTCACAATGGAAATCTTGGAGGGCTTTGCCAAATTTCTCGGGGCTGTGCAAAGGAGGGCTAGGGCTGCTCTTCAAGCCTAGGCCTTCTGCAGCCTCCCTGAATTGTGCAAGTCTAATTGGGAGCAGGCAGGGCCACTGCAGCAACACCTGGGCTCTCCTGACATCCTGCTGTTCTTCCTCACCCTCCCTGGGTTGCATTTGCCATAAGTGAGACTGGCTTGAGGCACAGGTGTCCCACTAGGTTGTTTCTCCCCAGGCCTTCCTGCCTCTGCTGAAGAAGGCTGCCCAGAACAGCAAAGAAAAGGGTCTGAGTTGCAGCAAGGCAGCCATCATCAACATCTCCACCATCTTGGGGTCCATCAAAAAAACGCCTGATTCCTTCTTCCACCCTGTCATCTCCTACCGCTGCAGCAAGGTATGGGGAGTGGTGAGCTCCATGGGGGTCACAGCTGCCCGTGCCAGGCTGGATCTCAGGGAAGCACCTGAGATTGAGAGGTGGAGGGAGTTCCCAAGCTCCCAGGGCATCTCCTTGCCCACCCAGGGGAGACACACATTGGCTCTTGAAGACCTGGCATTGCTTTTTCTCCCTCACCAAGAGGCATCAATGGGAAGGGAACCTGGTTCATGGAGCTTGTTGCTGCCCATGGATGATGCTTCCTTCCTCACCCAGGCTGCCCTCAACATGCTGACCATGTGCCAGGCTCTGACCTACAAGGACGCTGCGATCCTGTGTGTGGCACTGCACCCTGGCTGGGTGAAAACAGACATGGGCACACAGGAGGTGAGTTCTGGCCAAGCAGGTCAGCAGGGAACCCATGGGTGGCACCCAGTGCTACAAATCTGCATAAGAGGTGGCCCCAGGTGGCCAAGATGGCTCTCTGGAGGGAGGAGCCATGTGACAATGAGCTGCTTCTCAGGTTCCAAGTTGCCCATGTCTGTGTTGGGCCCCTGCAGAACATGTGGATACTGTCTGGGAAGTAGCATCAGCACATAGCAGGCTGCTTGTTCAAGGGGGAAAAAGGGGCTTTGGACAGCCTGGAAGATATGCAGAGAACCTGAATCCAACAGAGCAGGGAGGAGAGGAGCAACACCATCCCATCCTGTGCCCCATTTCTTGAAGAACTGCAGGTCCATGAGATTTCCACTGATCCTGCAGGATCCATGTTTTGCAGTGTGTGTGGTCCCTGCAGCACTGGAGTTTTGAGAAGGCTGGACAAAGCATCTCATTTGCAGCAGGGATCTCTTCCTGTTTGGTTAAACCTGTGGCAGGCCTCCCAGCCCAAGCCACCTCCATCTAAGCCAGCAGTGCTGATACCCAACCATCCTCCCACATAGTGGACTTGTCCCAGCTCCCGTGGCTCTCTGCTCACTCTGGGTGGAAGGAGCCTTGCTGGCACTGCACATGAGCCAAGTGGGTGCTGCTGGATGGCCTGGAATGACGGTGGTGTCTCATTTTGCCCTTTGCAGGCTGACCTGACAGTGGACACAAGCGTGCGGGGGTTGTTATCTGTGCTGCCAATCCTTTCTGAGAAACACAGTGGGACTCTGCTTAACTGGGAAGGTAAAGCTATCCCCTGGTGACTGCTCTGTCACTGCGAGGGACTCCACAGTGCCATGGAACTCCCTGAGTGCACAGGTGCACCAGGGTGCTCAGCCCTCTGTGGCCTGCAAGGGACCTAATTGGGACTCCAGTGGGTGGGCAGGATGTGATCCTTGTCTTCACCTTGCTAATAAATAAAGTCAATCAGTACCTGTGCCTTCTCCTAGTTGCAGTGTCTCCACTCAGGCTGTCTTGCCCCTGCAAAAAATAGCCTAGCATTATTGGCTGAACTTGATGATCTTGGAGGTGTTTTTCCAACCTAAGTGATCCTGTGATCTGAGCAGTCTGCCTACCTTGGCTTCAGCTGCTCTGAGCTGAAGTGATGTAACTCACCCAAAGCTCTGCTTTCCTCCTGCTGTCCTGCCTGGCTGCAGGGTGTGCCCAGGTCTGCCTGGTCTCTGTCATGCTTCCACCAAAGCGTGGTGTATTTGCCATTTTACTTGGGATGACTTTGTGCTGGACACGGTGTCTTTGGGAGCAGCCTCATGGTGGGAATGGGAAGACCAGGCACTACAGTCCAGTTCTGCAATCCCAGGCAGACAGACCTTCCCACAGTGGTGCCCCAGCTGGGCATGGCATCCCTAGGTGGGGGAAATCTGGTCCCATGGGGGATCACAGCATGGGAACAGCACTTCTGTGGGATGGAGAAGCTGAGAAGTTTAATAAGGTGGGCTGGGCAGCCCTGGACTGACTGAATTTGACCCGGGAGTGGTAACAGCCCCAAAGAAATGGATTTTGGGGTGGTATTAGGGTTTCTCAGGAGGGTTTTGCCCCTTCTGGAAAGAGTTTCTCTTGAAGCCAGGTCTCAGGTGGGCAAAGCAACTTGGCCTAAAGGACAGGCAACCCCCTGCTCCTTCCCCCTGCCATCACCTTTTCTTTCTCATCTGGAGGACCAGCTGAAGCATCCAGGTCTCTCTGGGTCTGTGCTTTGCTGGGGTTGGACCTCTTCCCGGAGTGGGAGCTTGCCTGCCACCACAAGCTTTCCTGGGAATCTTGAGGCCCTGCCCCAGCTGGCTGTGCCAGAGGAGCTGTGTTCCCCATGCCCAGGCTGACATGCTCTTTTCCAAGCCTGTGCTGTGCTGTCCAAGGCCCTGAGGAGCCAGCACTGCAAGCAGAGCTGCAGGGAGCTGTACCCACACGAGACACCCACTGCTGCACGGAGAGTGCCAGGGAGACACTGGCCTCAGCCTCATCCTCAGGGGAGCTCTGAACCATCTGGGCTCTTCCATCTGATCCAGCCACCTGATTTCCCATGTAAATTCTTGCTCTTTTCTTTCTCAGCTGGTATCTGAGTGGTCAGAGTGGTCAGTGCCCACTTGGGCACCTCCCTATCAGTGCTGCGATGGCAGCAGGAAAAGGGAAGGAATGGCTGAGAGGCAGGAGCGTGGGTGGGGGGCCTAAGCCTGCCAGTGCATTGCTGTTCTCAGCCCAGTGCTGGCTCAGAGACACGGCCAGGCCTCCCCCGAGTGCCCTCCCTGCCCCTTGGCAGAGGTTCTGCCCCAGTTACTCCACACAAGCCAGCTGGAGCCCGGCCAGTCACCTCATGCTGGCTCCATGCCCATCTCTCTCCGTGTTTCTCCCTTGTGTCCCACACCACGTGCTGATCCTGGGAGACGAGCAATGCCAGAAATCTCACCATGGATTGCTGACAGCTTACAGTCATCATCCCCCTCGTGGTCATTGCCAACCCCATGAGATGTGTGTCACTGCTCCCTTGGGAACACGGTGGGAGACAGGACTGCTGACAGCTGGGACAAGCTCCATCAGCCTGGGACATCACCTGGGATGTGGTCAGGTCACCCGGGGCATGGGCAGCCCTGTGTTCCAAAGGTGGGAGGAGGAGGAGTGGGAAGCTCTGCAGGTGGAGTCCAGTCTGGCAGTACTGGACACAGCTCCTGGGGAGAAGGACTCACCCCAGGGCACTGCTGGGTGTTGAAGCACCTGGACCATCAGCCTGTAGGAATCTCAGTGCAGTGGTCTTCCCTTTGGGTGCTGGGATAGCAGACTAATTGCTGTGCAGAGCCAAGTGGAAACAGGTAAGTTCATCCCATTTTTTAAGCCACAAGACTGGGGCAGGATGACCCAGCTTGGACCTCTCTGCAACTGGGATTTACCCCTGGTGAGTGCATTGCCTTTACAAGTGCAGCCAGGGGCGCTCCAGGAGCCCGTCCTTCCACCCTCTGAGACAAGGCACATCCCAGGGAGCACATGCTGGAGCTAAACCACCAGGGACTGTGTCACCTATGGTAACTTGGGGGCCAGAGACCTCTGAGAAACTTAAGGTGCTCCAGGGCACGTGTTCTTCAGGAAGCCTCAGTAAAAGGCCAGATGGGCAGGTCTCCCTGTTCAAATGCTTGCCAAGTGGTGTCGGCTTTTCCTTTGCACAAGTTCCGGGTGTTTGTGCTCATGGAGCTGATTATCTCCCCGTTTCCTCTCCTGCCTGATGTTTCCTGCCTCCCTCCCTCCCTTTTTCTGGTTGTGCCCTTTGTGTCAGGCTTATTTCCTGGCTCTGGGAAGTGTCAGACCTGTTTCCCCCCTGCCCACTGGGATGGCAGCACATAGCCCTGTGTCCTTTCACTGGGTGCACTACCGTGCCCCAGGAGACACTTGAAATCCCAGCTCCACCTGACCAGCTAGCTGCTCACTGGGAACACAGGCAGGTTTGGACAGAGTAAGTGTGATTTAGCATTCATCTGCTTTTAGCAGCTGATCCATCTCTATTCTGAAGCTGGGGCACAGGTGACAGTGTTGGTTCCAGCAGTGGGGAGAGCTGGACAACCCCTTGAGGACTCTGCTCTTCCTGAGGCTGCACAGGGTCATGGAAACATATCTGGGGACTTCTAGAGACCATGGGTGGGGAAGTTGTCACCCAGAGCAGCTCAGACAGCCTCCCCCAGCCTCTTTGGAGCCACAGTAACATCTGGGGGCAAACATCTCTCTGCTGCAGGGAGCCCAGCAGCTCTTCAGGCTCCAGGGATTGACCTCAGTAGTGGGAAAGGCTCTCATTTCCCAGAGTCTTCCAGCAGCTGCCTTATTCCAGACCAATAGCCACTGGCAAAGACTTGTTGCACCAGGACCTGGAGGCAGGTCTGTGGGTTGGGGTAGGAGCAGCGAGGACATCGGGAATCCTGACCTGACTTGCCAGGATCAGGGCAAAACCCATTTTGAGAGACACCCTCCCACACCCAAGTGGGGCAAACAGCAGCAGGCAGAGCCTCTGTGAAAGGCAAAGGCTGCTACAGAAGGAGAGGGTCAAAAAAAGGAAACAGAACGGAAAAGGGCTGCTCCTGTGACAGCGATGCAGCTGCGGAGGTGGAGCAGCAGGCAGGTCACAAACAGCCGCACACGAGGAAGTGCTGGGACACCAGCCAGCGCGGCCAGGCTGCAGCAGCACCAGGTGCAGCAGATCTTTGCTGAGAAGGACCAGGAGCAGAGGCAACCAGAACTGCAGGGACCTCAGCAAGGACCTGGAGATCCCCTTTGCAGGAGTCATCTTCCAGCCAAAACTTTCTTCTGCCAAGGTGTGGGCACTGTCCGTGACGTGGGGGGATGGGGCAGCAGGATGGCTGCTGTGGGGACCATGTGCTGGGTGGCACCACGGTCCTGGGGCTCTGAGGCCTGGGAATGTGACCATTCCCAGAGCCCCCAGCAGTGGGAAACACTGATGCTGGGAAGGCTGGACTGTCTGGAAGTGCATGGTTTGGGGGATGCTGGGGTCCAGGGCTGCCATCAAAGTACAGGGACCCAACTTGGGTCTGTGAGAAATGAAGCTCTGGAGGAGGAATGACCCGGTCTCTGAAGCACCAGGGCTGCTGAGGAAGCTGAGTGGGACCAGCAGATAATGTGCTGAGGCTTCCTCCATCATAGCTGCAGCTGCAGGGTGGGGTTGCTCCATCCCTATCAGCCCCTGCAGAGCCCTGTGCATCCCTTCTCCCTCCTGTTTGCTGGGAGGAAGCAGCTCACCAAGTCCCACTTCAAGATTTTAACCCACTGGTGCCTGCCCTGATGCTCTCCACTTCCATCAGCCAGAGCCAGGCAGGCTGCACATCTGCCCTGGGAGGACAGTTTGGTACTGGGAGCTTTCTCCAGGTTTTACCTCCCTGGCAACCAGCAGCACCCCTTGACTCATCTCCCCCAAGCCACATTGTCTCCCACAGGTCTCCCACAACCCCTTTTGCAGAGGGCAGACGCTGGCATTGTCACCTCTAAGGCCATGAAAGCTTTAGATACCAATGATTCCCTCCTTCCTCTCTCTTCCCCTTTTTAGCTGGTTGGATCCTGTCTCGTGCTTCCTCTGGAAGCCCCCTGTTCTCTTGGGGGGGCACCATGGAGGCAGCAGCTTTACCAGCTTCATACAGACTTAACCTAAACCCCTAATAAGGGGTTTGGAGGAAATCCGTCTTGGGGAAGAAAACTGCAGCACTTCAGCAGCTTCGTTTGATAGGCTGGGATTTAATCAAACGCCGGCATCTCCAGAAGTGCTCCTTGGGGAAGCGGAAATCAGACAGAACATCTCAACAGCCTTCTCCAGATTGTCATCTTCTCAAACAACTGAGTTCTGCCAAATTGTCCCCACTTGTCGACTGGCAGAGAGGGGACATCAGTGTCCCATCAGCGCAGGCTGGGCTGTGCCCTCCCTGGTGATGACCACCGAGGGACACCTTTCCTGAGCGTCAGTGTCCCTGCAGGAGCAGAGGTAGGTCAGCCACTGCTGAGCCTGATGGGGCAATGCAGAGGTGCTCCATGTCCCCTGTGAATACACCACAGATGTTGATGAGCCCATCACAAGCCCCCGTGCTCCCTGTGCACCCCAAGAAAAAACTAGAGGTTTGCCTGCTGTGTGCCCTGGGGCCCTGCCACACCCATGAATCTTAAAAAAAAAAACCCATTTGGGAGTGCAGGAGGGTGCAGCCATGGGTCACAGAGAGGTGCTCACCCTTCCTCCCACAGCTGGGCTCTGCCCATCCCTTTGCCCCCAGGGATGCCCACAAAAGGGATAATCCCTTGGCCATAGCACCCAGTCCTGCTCTGCAGGGTCCTGCCAGGGGTTTGGAGCAGGTCAGCCTCTCCCTGCCCATCCCATGGCACCAGCTGGGCCTGAATTTCCAGCTTTTGCAGAACAAGGTCCCGGGTGGCTGCACTTGGAGCTGGCACTGTGCCGAGATGCCAGTGTGCCTGTCCAGTGCTATGAGCTGTGGGGATGGCAATGGGGGTCAGCAGGGCATGCCACGGGCTGTGGCAGGCTTCCTGCTGCTGTCTGCAGGACAGGAGTTTCTAGAGGTGTCATCTCCTCAGTCCCCAGAATGTCAGCACACAAATGTATCTGTTCCAACTCTCCACCCAGACCTGCTGCCCTGGAGCATCTTCCCCCCCTTGTTGTCTCAAGGGAGTGGAGTTAAGACCCTCTGATAGCAAGAAAAAGGATCCAAGCTCATTCTAATGAGTTCTCTCCCCCATGTCCCTCTCCTTGGAGCCAGGGAAGTGACGCTGGGGAGGAACTTGGCTCCTCTTGTTTGTTATTACAGGATAAAGTTACCCTTTAAAGCAGAGCCAGTGCTGTCAGGGCTGCATACCATCCGGGAACATCACTCCTTCCAGCAGCTCCACACACTTCTGGTTATTGTGCTTGCACGGAGCCAGCTTGGCCCCGGTCACAGCAAGGGGGACGCAGGTGGGGGGATCCAAAAAGGAGCCTCCAGGCTCTTTTCCCACCCTGGGAAATTTGGGAGCATAGGGAAAAGGCCTCTCTCTGGAGACGAGAGCTGTTCTGACTCTGGAATATGTGGAAAAGAGGAGCAGAAAGCAAGGGCTGGGAGCAATGAAAGGGAAGGTGGGTGTGGTTGGGGGGTTTTGGGGTTTCTCTTATCCCCTGGGATGCTCACTCTGGCTCAGCTGGGGACCCTCTGGATAGGGCAGCCTGCTGGTTGCCACTGCGTGCAGGCTGGGCAGTGGTGTGCAGCTGGGACCCATCCCACCACTCCACAAGTCCAGCGGCAGCTCGGTGTCTCCAGACAATGTGCAGATGGGAAGAGGGCTGGCTTCTCCTTTGAGCTCCAGCCTCTGTCTCCAAATCCAGGAGACCCCTCTCTCCTGTGAACTGGTACCCCAGGAGATACCCAAACATCCCAAGGCTTTGCAAGACATGGGGTTTTCTTAGCAGCAGCCTGGCCACCCCGCTCACACTAGACCCTCTGGAGGCAGCTGGGGGCTTGCTCAGGGTTTGACTGCCCCACGCTGAGCCGTGACGTGCCTGTGGGGTGGAGGGGAAGGAAGCTGACCCGGTGGAGCCGAGCCAGGGAGAGCTTCCTGGCAGTGAGCTGCAGCCTCCAGTGCCTTCCGTGCTGCCGCAGATGGCTCCGAGTGGGATGGAAAGCAGGCAGAGGGCTGTGCGAGCCCTTTCCAGCCGTTCCCCAGCCTGGCATCCACCGGCTCTGTGCCGTTCAGGAGGCAAACGCCAGCTGGGGCCCTGACACCGCCACCTCAGCGGGGTGTCGAGGGAAGCCTGACTCATCCCCAGCAGGAGAATCTGAGACTTGTACATGTAAACAGAGCTGGCCCTCGCACGCCAGGACATGTGACAGATACAGGAGAGACCGGCTGGAGCCACAGCCCGGGGCTGGTGGCATTCACACAAGTGCTGGAGGCATGAACAAGAGCTGGAATGGGTCCTGCTCAGAAGCATCACTTGGGTGGGGAGGATGTGGCAGGATCTCTGCTATCAGCATGTCCCCCCGCTGCTGCTCCTACCCCACTGTCAGCTTTTAGCAGCTGGTTTTAGTCCTGGTCTTTCTGTTTGACTGCAACTGCTTTCCTCCAGAGACACCCTACCCAGCACAAACCCATTTGGGCCAACAGCTCAGCAGAGGTAGAACAGCTGCAGGATGACCAGGGCAATGGTGGCCTCAGCACCTCTGGAAGCATTAAAAAAATATATGGATGTGGTGCCTGGGGGACGTGGTTTAATGGTGGGCTTGGCACTGCTGGGTTAATGGACTCGATGATCTTAGAGGTTTTTTCCAACCTTAATTATTCTATGAGAGCAAAACTCCTGAGATGCCACCCCACAGGGCCAGCTTCAGAAGCAGAGTGCACCTTGTGGTGTCAGGAGGTCTCCCTGCATGTTGTGCTGGGATGGAGAGAGCATGGAAGTGCCAGTCTGGGAACACAGAGGCTCCCCAAGTGCCTGTTCCATCTCAGGAGCAGGGATCACTCAGAAACCTCCTAGTTATTCAACACGCTCTCCAGCACGTGATTTCCCTTGGGTTTAGATGTGCCATGCTGTGGGCTCCAGGCTGGGAGAGTTGTAGGCCAGTGGGGAGAGGAGATATCACAGCCACTTCCTATCCTTGCTTACCCTGCACAGCCGGTTTCATTTCCTTAATGCTCATCCCAGCATTTTCTTTGTTGTTTTCTTTGGAGGGGAGGGAGCTTTGCTGGAGGCTGGTGCTCACTGCAGTGAAGGAAGCACTTTCATGCTCTGGGAGACCAGAGTGGTGCCCACTGGCTGTTCCCAGCTGGACTCACTCTGTTCTTGGGTGTAGCAGGTGCTGCTCAGGGGGGCACAGGGACCCCACCTCAGCAGTGGAGCGGATCAGGGTGTGTGTGGGATCCCCTGCCCTGCTTGGGAGGACTATATTTACATGTATTTGCATACAGCTCTGCCAAATTTGCAGACTCAGCCCTGCCAACACACCTCGTGCTCCGAATGGCCTTTTGCTCTCACATCCTTACAGCATCACCTTTGGGTCAATGTATTTCTACCTCAGCCAACTTGATTGTCCAGGCTTTGTTTTATGGGGTGCAGTGTTGAATCCTCAAGGCTGCTGACACCTCAGCTGTGGTCCAGCTGTGTCATTGTGCAGCTGTGCCAGTTGCCCTGCCACTGGCTACGTCTGCTGGGCTGGGCTGGTTTCTGGGCTTGCCCACAGCCTCAGCCTTCCTGCTCAGTGCTGGACAACAGCAAGGGACTGTAGGAATCCTGTGAATCATGGATGCTTTTGGAGTGATCCTGCGGGTGTGTGCGTGAGCTGGTTCTTGCTGTGCTGAGGTGGGGATGGCTGCCTGCTTGCAGGAGGGGGGTGGTCCTAGGGGATGTTCATCCCCCCAGGCTGACCTGGGATAGCAGTTGGAGGTGCTGCCAGCCACCTTCCCAGAGTGGAGAAGGGAGTTAGGAGGGGGGACAGGTGGCTGGTGGCCGGAAAGTCTGGACCAGTGCTGTTCTGCAGCTCCTTACCCTCCTGGCCTGTGCTGTGGCTGGACTTGACGAAGTCACCATCTGGATGTCCTGGCTTTGCTGCAAAGCCCTGACCTGGATCCCAGATTGCTGGCCAGAGTTTGTGAGAGCTGACCAGCACCCAGTGCTGGCCAACACTGGGTTTGTGGCCACTCCGGGGGTATCCTGTCTTCCTTTTTGCCCAGCTCCATGGGCAGGCAAAGTGCTGGGACACCCCATGGAAAAGGACAGGTTGGGTCAGGGCTGTGCCCCAGCTTGCTACCACTGAGAAGGTTTTCCAGCAGAGCTCAGAGGACTTGCTGGCACAGCCTTTCTGTGCTGCTGGCCAGTTCCCGAGTGTGGCCAGGGCTCCGGTGAGTCAGCTGGAGCAGCAGCTCACATTGCTCATGCTGCATCAGCGCCGCTCTGGCTCCCTTAGCCTTTTACTAGGTTGTGTTCCCCAAAGATGCTCAGCTGGAGGGATGTGGAGCTCAGGGCTGGGATGCTGGATGCCCATCTCTGAGGAGGTGGCAGGGATGGTGGCAGGGATGGTGGCAGGCTCTGCGGAGGCACCTCAGCTGCTCACGGGAGTGGTTGCAGGGCTCTGAGTGCTCAGCATGCGTGGCCATCCCGGTGCAAGGCTTGGAACCCTGGCCTGTGTGTGTTGCCTTGCTCCAGTGCTGAGCAGGAATGCTGAGCATGCAGCAGCTCCAGCCTGGAGCCAAGGGCTGGCCTCCAGCCGTCCAGAGAGAGGGGAGAGGAAGACGTGGCTCCAGGCCCAGCCTGCAGTGAGAAGAGCAATTTGGGCAGAGACCCACGGTGCGGGGCTGCACCAGCGGCTCAGACCTTTCTCTGCACCGCGGCAGGCGGCTGCAGGCAGCTGGCACAGCTGCTGCTGAAGCTCCAGGAGGAGGGGAATGTGCTTGGAGTGGTCTCAGGTCACCAGGCTCTGGAAAGGTTTGATCCTGTGCTGGGAGGAGCTCACTAACGCCAGCAGGTTCTCAAAAAAAAGTGTCCTTGTGCTCAGGGACTCTTCCCTGCACCAATGCCCAGCTTCCCAACCAGACTGCTGGGAAGGCTCCTTCAGTGACAGGAGTCCGGGAGTATCCATATCCATGCTGGGAGGGCTAGCCCAGGAGTATCTGTATCCATAATGAAAGGATTAAACCAGGAGTATCCATCCATATCTATGCTGGCAAGATTAGCCCAGGAGTATCCATATCCATAATGAAAGGGTTAAACCAAGATTATCTGCATCCATGCTGGGAAGGTTAACCCAGGAGTATCAAAATCCATGCTGGGAGGTTTAACTCCTTCCTGCCAGCAGGCACCATACCTCCATAAATCCAGGAGGGAGTTTTGGAGGGCAGGCAGGCCAGGGGAGCTGCCGGAACTCGAGCAGGAGCCTGTCCTTGTTTTTGTTTGCCAAGCTGGTCCGTGCTGAGCAAGCTCCCAGAGCAGCCAGTGCAGTGTGCCAGCCCCGGCCTTGGCACAGGGAGTTCTTGGCTCCACAACCCAGCCTGGCAGGGCAGGCAGGCGTGTGGCCGAGGGGAGGGTGCAGTCCCCTCTCCTGCTGTCTGCAGGGACACAGCTGCTCCCCAGCAGCAACCAGGAATGAGGTTTTACCTTGGGATGGTGGTGCACAGATAAGTGGAATGTGGTGATGGTGTGGGTCCCACTTCCAGGCACCCCAAGTTTTTACTGAAAAGGTGGTCAAACCCTGTAACAGACTTCCTGGAGAGGTGGTCGATGTCCCAAGCATGTCAGTGTATAAGAGGCATTTGGACAGTGCACTTAACAACATGCTTTAACTTTGTGTCAGACCTAAAGTGCTCAGGCAGTTGGCCCCAATAATCCTTGGATGTCACTTTCAACCGAAAATTTTCAGTGGTGACACCATGTACAGGGTGTGGGTGGGATCCTGCCCCCCCACTTGATCCATGTGGGATGCTGGATCAAGTGATGACAGAGTGGCTCAGTGGTACTGACCATGCCAAGCACATGGTGGGTCACGCTGGTGGGACAAGGACAGTGTGGCACTGGAACGTGGGTTGAGAATGGAAGGACTTGGAGGTGTTGGTTGTACAAGAAGCTCAACATGACCTGGCCATATGAGCTGGCAGCCTAGAATGCCAGACATATTCTGGGGTCCATCCTCAGCAGACTGGGCAACTGGCTGAGAGAGAGAGGATTCTGCCCCTCTGCTCTGCTGAGATCCTATCTGCAGCACTGCATCCAGTCTGGGGATCCCAAAATAAGAAGGATGTGGACCTGTTTGAGTGAGTTCACAGGAGGCCACGAAGATGCTCAGAGGTCTGGAGCATGTCTGCTGTGCAGACAGGCTGAGGGAGTAGCGGCTGTTCAGCCTGGAGATGAGAAGGCTCCAGGGAGACCTTGGAGTCCCTTCCAGTACCTAAAAGGACTCTAAAAGACCTGGAGACTTTAGACAAGAGCAAAGAGTAACAGGACAAGGGAGAATGGCTTCCAAGTGACAGGGGGCAGGATTAGATGGGATATTAAAAATAAATTCTTCCCTGTGTGGGTGGTGAGGCCCTGGCACAGGTTGTCCAGAGAAGCTGTGACTGCCCCATCCCTGGAAGTGTTCAAGGCCAGGCTGGATGATGCTTGGACTAACCTGGTCTAGTGAAAGGAGTCCCTGCTCATGGCAGGGGTTTGAAACCAGGTGGTCTTTAAGGTCCCTTCCAACCCAAACTATTCTGGGATTCAGCAACCACATGGCTTGGTGGATCCACCTGCCAGTGTCTCCTTGTTGGCCTTTTGGCTTGGCTTTTCCCTGGTGGCCCCAGGACCTGCTGTCTCGTCTCCCATCTTTGCATCACTTCTCCTTCTGTGTAACCAGGCCAGCCTGGAGAACTGGGCTGGGAGCTGGGACGCCCTGGTTCTCACCGAGCAACCTTGGCAGCAAATGCTCTGCTCCTTGGTGTGGCCCCAGGAGAGTGAGAGTGGTGCAATGATTTCCTTGTCACTCATATTGCCCTGCTCCACTGGGCTCCAAGACCTGACGATGGTCTAATTAGTGTTTCTGCCTCACAGGGCTGGCGGGAGCACTGCACAGCCTTGTCCTTGCATGGAGGATGTCTCACCAGGGCTGCAAAGGCTTCAGTTCCATTTAAAACTGGGTCAACTCAGTAGGATCTAGGACAGGTAGCAGAAAGATGGTCTTGGGAGAAAGGAGAGGAGCAGGGTGCATTCCCCCAACAGGCATGTGGCTTCCCCACCCCTCCACCTTCAGGGATGCTCAGAGGTGTCAAGGTTTAGGAACTGGACTGGCAGTTGTGGAAGCAGCACTATGTGACCATGGCGTCCCTCGGGTGACAGCCTGCATTTCCACTGGGGCTGCCTGTCCCTTAGTTGGGGAAGATGGGAGTGCTCTTTCTGCTGCTTCTCTAGGACGCTGGAAGCTGGTGGGATGGGGAATGTGGATCAGCACCAATGCTCTGCTCCCCCAGAGTGGACTTTCTGATTGGCAGAGGTTTCAGTAGGGATACAGGAGCTGTGGGGGGAAAGCAGGGTGGGGTGCTGGATGTCATAGAGCTAGGAGCAAGGATGTTTGGGTGTTCCCTCTGCCACCGGCTGGCTGACTGCACAGCCTTGGCCATGTCGCTTCACTGCTGGAATGTGAAACATGCCCGGGGTCTGTCAGAGAGCACTGAAGCCTGGGAGGCTGTGGTGGCCCTTGTGAGGGGAGACGGGGGTGGTGAGGGAGGAGGTGTTGCTCCAGCTCCCCTGGCAAGGGGAGGCTGCGGGCGCTGTGAGCGGCAGGAAGGCAAACAGCCCGGGGCCAAGCAAGCCGGGCTGCCCCCACTCCCCTCGCCTCTGGGGAGG
>VYXD01013607.1:28319-53234 GCA_013397195.1 Hylia prasina
GGGGGTTTTCCGGGGTGTGTTCCCCTCCTTCCCTAGGGAGGCGGTGAGGAGGGAAGGATAGGGACCGAACTGGGCTGTGCTCCGGGAGTAGCTGGTGCTGGTGGGGCCCCTTCCCTCCAGGGGGGTCAGGCATCCTCCCGTGTCCTCCCATCCTCCGTCCCCTTGAGTCACGCCGGGGCTGCGGCGCTGGGCAGTGATGTCAGCCCGCGGGCAGGGGAAGCGGGGGAGGAGACTGCTGCCCGGGGGGAGCCCTCGGGCCACGGCCCCCGCACTCGGGAGGACAGACGGACGGCATGAGAGAGCAACAACCAGCCGGGACGCTGAGCCCAGCCCGAGGGGGATGTGCTGCCGCAGCACGCCATGAATGGCAAACCGAAAGGTACTGAGCGCCGGCAGCACCAGGGCTCCCCAGCAAACGGCGACAATTTGGGGACCCCCAGCTGTTTGAGGCTCCCGGGGTGATGTGGCTGGGCTCAGGCGGGTTTTTTCTTTTCAGTGAGGAGTTTTCTTGAGAGGAAAGCTCTTCCTGACAGGGACACCAAGGACATATGCCACCTGCAAGGGACACGGTTGTCACCGCAGGTGGCAGTGACGGGGTGTCAGGACAGGGTATCCGTGCAGGACAGGACCCCCTGGCTGCCTGATCTTGCTGTTGCCTACACTGAGATCTGGGCTCTGTGTCTCAAGGCAGGAGAGGGGCCACAGCTACCAGCTGCTCCAGGGTGATGCAGCCCTGATGCAGCAGCAGTACTTGATGCCGTGGCAGCACAGTTTTCCTCGGCAAACTGTTTTTTTCCCTGCTCGTGTCCCCATGTCCGATGAGGACAAACAGAGCCCATCTCCATGTCGAGCATCCCTGGCATGGTGGCCCCAGGGGACCTGGGCAGAACAGAGGGCCTTGGGGTTGCTTTTGTGCACTTGGAATAAGTTGTCTGGGCAGGATGTGTGGGGGCAGCTACTGGTACCCAGCAGAGCACCCTGGAGATGAGGAGGTCAGGGTGAAGGTGGCGTGTGGGACCTCCACAAGGTTATGCCAATCCTAGGAGGATCCTTCTAGAGGATCCCAGCACCTCCGAGAGGGATCACAGCACACTCAGGAGCAGAGTCTGCTGCCCATGGCCAGGATGCAGCCCCGTCTCACAGGGGTTGATGGTGCTCTCTCACGGAGATGAGGGGTGTCTGTGGGGATCCTCACTGGGTCCTCAGTTTGTGCCTTTGGTGGTGGGGGACTCACTTCACCGGGACCACAGTAGTCCTGGGCTGGTTCCCAGGAGCCATCGTAGAGGCACATTGGGCTTGAGCTTTGCCAGCCCCTGGGAAACCCCCTGTCCCAGTAGTGGTCACTTCCCTGCGTTACAGTTTGGGTTTGCATCTCCTTCTGGCTGGAGACAGGGAGCCCATGGGATGAGTGGCCGGGCTGGGGGCTGTGAGCCCCCCCAAGGAACTGGCTGTGAGTGTCTGCCTGTGCCGTGCCCTGCCCTTCCGCAGGGATACTCTGCGGGGTAAATAAGCACTTCCTCCAATTCTTCCCATTCGCAGCTCCTTCCCTTTCCTGCCGCCCTCCCACTTGGCCCAAGGAGCCAGCAGCCTCCCATGGCTGCTGGGATCAGTGCCATGTCCCTACTGCCATGGGGCTGACAGCACCGAGCACCCATCCAACCCGAACAGCCAAACCACCATTCCCTGTTCCGGTGGGGGCTGTGGGGCTGTGACCTTATGGCTGGGACTTTCTCTCCGGGTGAGTCACGGGAGCTGGGATACCATTCACTGACTCATCTGACTCCCAAAAGCCCCCAGTCCCTCTCCTTGCCCAGCACGAGGAGGAGCTGGGGGTGTCCTGCCTTCCTGGAGGAGAGGCAGAGCGTGGAGGGGTCAGGGAAGAGGCGGCTCTCAGGCTCCTTGTGACAAGGCAGCATGGCTTTGGTCCCCAGATGCTCCCGTCCTCTGTGCCGAGGGGGGATGAGAAGTGATGGGAGGGAAGAACTGCTCCAGCCTACGCTGGGAGCCGGCCAAGGGCCGTCCCGGGGCCGGAAGGGGCCGGCGGGGGCCGGGGTACGTGCCTGGGTTGGGGCAGCGGGGCCACAGCTGTGCAAACACGGATGCAGCGGCTGCTCCGGGGGGAGCCGAGCCAGCGGGCTGAGNGCCAGCGGGCTGAGTTCACAGGCGCCCGAGGTCATCCCCGCCGTGCTCCCAAGTTTCACCCAAAGGTGCTGGGGCAGGGCATGGCAGGACGCCCCACTTGCCTCAGACACCGCAGGCAGGATGGATCTATCCATCCAGATGTGGCTATTGTGACCTCCCCACTGAGGGACACTGGTGCCCTGCTGTGCCCCGAGGATGGCCGCAGTGCCCTCAGTGCAGGGAACACAGCCCATCCCCCTTGGGTGCCCTGAGGTGCTGCTGGTTGGTCCCGGGTGTCTTCCCCGAGGTGAGGGGTGCTGGAGTCTGCTGGGTGGGCCACCCTGGGCATTGGTGGCCTTGAGCGAGTGAGATCCCTGGAAGTGCTGGTCAGAGCACCCTCAGCTCCCAGGGCTGCAGGGCTGGGGACTCAGGGGGAGCCAGTTTGGGGCGTCTCCGACCAGGGCAGTGTTGATAAACCCGCTGGAGCGACCTGAGGCTGGTGTCTGAGTGTCGGAAACAGAAACCAGCTGGGACCAACCCAGCCGGTCGGACTGCCCCCTCCGCTGCTCAGACCCGCATTCTTGGGATCCCAATCATCTCNGGACCACCCCAGCCTCCAGAGCACCGGGAGTCGCTGCTCAGACCCGCATTCTTGGGATCCCAATCATCTCCAGAGCACCGGGAGTTGAGAGAGGAGCCAGCGGCCGGGCTGGAGAGCCCCGGGGTGGGCTCCAGCACCCCGTGCTGTGCTGTCTGTCCAGCTGCTTGCTGCCCCTTCGGCCACTGCCCACGGGCAGTGCTGGCCAAGGACGGACAGAGGGACACACTTCCAGGATTGCATTTCCTACGCTGGAAGATCTGGAGACTGTCTGTGGCGCAGAAAAGGTGAAAAGCTTGGTCGGGAGGCAGGTTTGTTACACTGAGCCCTAACTAAGGGCAGGGGGTGGTGGGGCTTGCTGGGACAGAACCTTTGGGGCAGGACCTCTTCTGCTCAGGAGACAGAGAGGATGTGCTTGGGGCTTTAGCCCATGGCAGGGACATGAGTGTGCCGGTGCTCTGCTGGTGCCAGCCTCATGGTAAGCCTGGCAGGGGGCTCACCAGCCTGGGTGAGATATGATGCTCAGTGGTCCCTTCCAAGCATGCCCCAGGCTCTGCTCCCTGCAGGGGCTGGCTGTGCTGCTGGTACCAGGTACCTCTTATCTCGGTAATGTCAGGAATGCACTATGCTGGGGATTTTTCCTCCTCTGTGAGCCAAGCCCAAGAGTGCCAGGAACAGAGACCCCACATCCTGCCTGCCCTGCCTCACACAGGCAGTGCTGCCCTTTGGCACCCAGCTGGCTGCCTGCTGGTGCTGGAGCATCCTTGGGGCTCCTGGAACATCACTCCTGCAGAGCAGGGGTATGGTGTCCCCCTCTTCCAAGGGGGCTTGAGGTCCTGGCACAGGATCCTGGGTGCAGGGTGCCAGGCCTGGGGATGCAGGGTGCCACGGTGTGTTGTTGTGGATGTTTAGGAGAGAGCCAGGTGCAGGGCTGGAGTGCAGTGATGTGGTCCAATCAGCAGCTACTGCTCCCTGAGCCAGTGAGGGAGCCTCCCGTGCTTTGGAGCACGTGAGTGGCTGCAGATTGCTCTAACAGTTGGGGCAGTTGTGCAGGGGCATCACTTCCCTCCAGCACACCCAGCATCCTTCTCCCCTTGATGCTCTCAGCATCCTTCTCTCCTCTGACAGCCTCAGCATCCTTCCCCAGTGCAGGCTCCTGCCTGGGAAACCCTCCTTAGAGGTCCCTCTGTGTTCAAAAATGGCAGCGTGGGCTGGAGAAGGATGGTTGGCAGGACTGTCCTTACCCTGAACTGTGACCTGCCCCACACGTGAGAGCCTTGTCCTGTGGGTGGTGGGTACTCTCCCTATGGCTGAGCCACTGTAGCACTCAGCTGGGGAGCAAGCATGGGTGCCACAGGCCTTCCTTGCTCAGTGGGGAGCAGATTAAAGAGCCCGGCAGAGGGTAATCTGCCCAGGCCTGCAGGTCAGCCGGGCTGCCAGGGATTACAGCTCTTCCTAATGAGCTTAATTGGGACAGTGTTGTCCTGGAAAATGGAGGGACTGGCACCCAGATAACGCTGTGTCCGTGGGACCCGCCGAGTGGCTCCGTGGTGTGGGCTGGGACACGAGTCCCAAGGGGGAACCAGATGGACCTGCTGCCTCCTGTTTCCACTGGGATAGAGGTGAGTGGTGGTGGTGGTCAGCTTTGACTGAAAATGGCTCCGGCACATCCTGGGTGCTGCAAATCCCTGGCCTCAGCCTGGTGTGCGGGGTGGTGAGGGGCACAGTGCCAGGGGGATGCCCACCAGTGGCTGAGGGGGTGTGAGCCGTGTGGGACCAGGCTGAGCTGGGCCCTGGGCATGGGGAAGGAGTGGGGATGGCAGTGTCTGTGTCCCTGTGCTGTTCACTGTCAGCCATGCTGGAGACAGGAAAGGCAAAGTGAGCTCCTTAGGATGGAGGGAGGTGGCTCTGGCTCAGTCTGTCAGCCAGAGAAGCTGTGCATCCCTAGGGTCCTGCTTGGCTGTCCCTGGTGGGGTGTGTGACTGCTGGGCACTGTGTAGGCTCATCCCCAGCCGCTGCTGCAGCTCTGCTCAGGGCTGGCTGGGACAGAGGGATTGAGCTGACATCAGAGATGACCAGAATGAAGTGGAGCATCCTGCATCATGCTCCTCTGTGGCTGCCCTGTGGGCTGGGCTCCTCCCTGTGCTCAGGTGGCACTGGTGGGGGTGGCAGGGCCAGGAGCCCTGTTCTTGCCTTGTCCTTTGGGCTGCCCTCCCCAAGCCCCAGTTCTGGCCAGGGCTACAGAGATGGTTCCTGTGACACAGAGTAGCAGCCAGGTCCAGGCCCTGAGACTCAGAAATCTTCTCCATCCTCAGCTGGCATCAACTGTACCAGCTGTGGTGGGGACAGGCAGGTCACAGCAGTGGTTTCAAGGCTTCTGACACTGTCACTGCCAGGAGCAGAGGATGGGGTGCAGCAGCCTTGGGACTGGACACGTGTGGCCTGCACAGACTTTCCAGGGTCTGGCAGGGAATGGCTCGGCCTTTTCTTCCCCCACGCAGAGCTCTTGGCAAAGCTGGGAACTTTCCCAAGTGCTTTGTTGTCCTTGGGTTTCCCTCCTGGTTGCTGGAGTGAGCGGAAGCAAGTGAGGAGACAGTGAAGGGCTGGGCAGCCGGGTCCAGCCCTGTGCCTTTCCTGCCTCTGGAGCAGGGTGGCACGGGTGACAACAGACATGGGACAAGGTGGGGTTCAGGAGGAGGTGTCTGGGCTTGGGCACCGTGTAGAGTTTGCCATGGAGATGGCTGGGAAAGGCCATGGTAGGCACCATGCATTAGCCCCTTTCTGTGACTCCCAACCTGGCCATGTCTGGGACATGTCTGTCTGGGTGTGCCCACTGAGAGCTCACAGTGCCCAGAGCCTCACTTCACCAAGGGCAGCATCTCTGGGGGCAGCATGGGATCTGTGTCCCGGTGCCAGGAACGCCAGGAGTGTTCCTGGACTGAGAGAGTGGGAAGTCTCCCAACCCACGGAGTCTGTGGGTGCCATTCTCAGTCCTGCCTACATGTGTGTCCTCACCCTGCTGCTGGTGACCCTGATGTGTCATTGTCCCCAGGGCGGCCCTCCAGGTCACACTCAACGATGTCACTGTCTGTGCGCCCGCAGCGCCGAGTCCTCGTCACCAAGATCAATAGGAGCCAGTCCTTTGCCGGAGTGAACTCATCGGCCGACCGGCCCTTCAGGTAGGAGATGGGTGCTCATGCTGCCTGCCACGAGGAATGGGGACAGGCTGGGGCTTTGTGGTGCATCCTGAGGCTCCTTCCTATCCAGCTGTCCCAGCATCTCCCTCAGGGATCTATTTGGTAGCCAGGGGCTGTTGCACAGGGGCCTGCAGGGAACACTGAGGCCATGTAGGAGCCCATCATTCCAACCTTTTGCCATGTTATGCCCCAGGTGGGGTGAGGACCCTGCAGCCCTGTGGTTGCTGCCATGAGAGCACAGAGGGGGCAGGTATAGCTCACCTCATTCTTCAACCAGCTCTTAAGACCTTCCCTGTGACCATCTCATAATGTTTAATGGGTGCGGTAGAACTGGGGTGGCTTTGAAGTGTCTTGATGGCCTTGACATCCTGCGGCAGCCAGTTTCAGGGTTTGAGTGCTGGTGTGAATCAGGGTTTCCTCAGGGTCACCTCAAACCTATCGTTTGAAAGGTTTTACCAGCTGCCTGCCAGCTGCTGTGTGAGGAGCAGCTGCTCCCTGCTCCATCCTCTCCATTGGTGATGCTATGGTCCCTTCATGCCCTTCCTCCTCCTCTCTGCTGAGCATCCCCACATGCTACACTTCCCCACCAACCCTCTCTGCACCATCCCTAGCTCCTGACTACTATCTTGCAGGTAGTTCTTGGGTAACAGGCAGAGCCTCCCTGTGCTCTGACCTGCCCTGCTCAGGTCCCCAGGTCCCCAGGTCCTGTCCAGCCTCTGGGCCAAGTGACACTTTCCAGGTCACCAGCACATTGCTGGATTTGTGGGTACCAGAGGGGGGCCCTTAGAGACAGAGAAGAGGGAGGACTTTAGATGCCTGCAGCCAAGTGGTTGCTGGGGAGATGCTTGTGGGAGATGCCTCCAGGGACCACGGAGGATGGGAAGGAGAAGGAATGGTGGAAATTAGGCGTTTACCCATCGCTTGGGATGAGGCCAAGACATTCATTTCCCCACTGATGATTCGGGGAAGTTTCTTGGTCACTTCTGTGAAGAGCAGCACAGGATGGGAGGTACAGCCTGAGGCTGGGAAATGAGGAGCCCATGGTGTCTCCTGGGCACTGGTGGCGCGATGATGCTTTGGAAGGGGGAAGGGAAGAGCCAGTCTGAGTGAGGCGTTGCTCGCTGGGCTGGGGAGTGACTCCATTGCACAAGGCAGGAAGGGTGGTGTTCGGGTCCCAGCGCTGGGTCGGCATCCCGCGGGTCGGCTGGGGGAGGCAGCTCCATCCAGCAGGTTTGGTGACATCTGGAGAGGCATAGCATCAGTGAGCATGTCCCTGCCCCACGTCGCTGTGCTGGGTGATGAGGTGACAGGGCTGCTGGTCCCCACGATGTTTCTGTGCTGGATTAGGATCCTTGCCCAACCCTGGGAGCACAAGGTGGCATATTTCACCCTCCCAGAGGGAGCACCTCTGTGCCCCTGGCAACCTGGGTGCTGAGATGGAGCCAAGCATGGTCCCTTCAGAGGGCAGTCAGGGCTGGAGACGTACCCTCCAGGAATTCAGTTTGACTCCAACTGATGCCATCTTCCTTTGCCTTGTCTTCCCCCAGCTGGTATCAGGGATCCCCCACCTCCACAGAGGCTACACCAAGGCCAAACTCTTGGACCCCACTGGGATGGGGTCTTCTGGTCTTCTCCATCTCCTTTTGTGGTTTCTCCTTGTCTTTCCCATGGCTTTGGGGCAGCCAAATGCATTGCTAGGGCGCTGCAGGCATGTGGTGCAGGCAGTGCTGCCCAGCCTCGTGGTTCTGTGTCTTCCAGCCCTGCTGGGCATTAGAATGGCTGCCAGGAAGTCCTGGGAGGGGCAGGCAGGTCCCGGTGGACCTGGCCTCCATGCCAGAGATCGCCCTTGTTTTGAGACAGGGTGTCTGACTGGCTGGGGCACCCAGAAGGACGCTGGCTCTGTGTGCTGATCCCAGCCTCTCTCCCCAGGAATCTCTCCCCTTTCACCCCCACTGTCTCCCGCAAGACTGGCTCCAGGGTCAGTAGGATGTTCTCAATGTCCCACAAGTCCCCACCACCCAAGGTGCCTCAGCCCAACCGCCTGGACGAGGTGTACGAAGCTCTCAAGAAGGGGCTGACGTAAGTGCTGGATGGGTGGAGGGAGGGAGCTCCTGAGGGGCCTGGGGACAGCTTGTGACATGGCTTGGGGTTGGCAGCTTTCTGCTCTCACCAGGCAGGGACATGCCAGGTCTCTTGGGCACATTGCCTTGGGTCCCAGATCGTGTGGGGTCCCTCATCTCACCATGTCCCATGTAGAGGCATATATGGATTCCCATACTGGTGTGCTGGAACAGGGAGTGGGGATGTGTTGCCACGTGTGCTGGGTTGGTGTGGGCTGTGGGGAGCAGGAGCCCTGGACACAGCATCCCAACCTGACCCCCTTGACGTGGTTGCCCCCAGAGCCTACCTGGAGGTGCACCAGCTGGAACTGGAGAAGCTCAGCACACAAATCCGTGAGTCCAAGAGGAATTCACGCCTGGTGAGTGCTGCTTGGGAAGACCCTTACAGGAAATGGTGCTTTGGGTAAACAGCTGGAGTTGAGGGCACAGCTGGAACAACTCATGGTCCATCTGTGCCTGGGGCAGAGTCTGTTTCTGTGGTGGTGTAGGGGCTAGCCCAGGCTCTGGTGTTGGGGCTCCCATCCCTCTGTCATGCACTCTCCAGCCCTGGCTGGGTGCTGTGTGTCCCACTGCCATGCTATGGGTGGTGGGTGCCATGTGCTGGGTCTTCTTTGGGTGGGCAGAGCTGGCTTTGTGCTATGTCTTATCCCTCTCATCTTTCCTCCAGGGCTTTCTCTACGATCTGGATAAGGTAAGTGGGATCAGTGTCTCATCCCACTTGTATTCCCCTTCCTTGTACCTGGGATGTGCTACTGCCAGCCCCTCTCTCCTAGCACTGCCCTGCTGCCTTGTCCCCTGGGAAGGAGAGGGTCTGGGGCTCTGCAGGTAGGGTGGCCCAGGTGGGCAGGGGACGAAGCGGAGATGATCTTGTAATCCCTTTCAGGCAAACAGAAGCTCTTGTTAGTGAGTGCAGGATATGGGTTAGCTCACAGGCTGGGGAAAAAAAACATCCTGGAGCCTGGCTTGGCTCCTGAAGGACCTTCTGGTGCATGGGAGTCTGGAGGAGGTTGCAGCACATGGGTGCTTCCCACTGGCTGCCACCCTGCAGCTCCCAGGCAGGACCTGCCCCAGCTTCAGTGCAGGGGATGCAGAGGCCACATCCTGACCTGTGGCTCCTTCACGGAGGGGCCGCACTGCCGCTCACACCATCTCCTCTGCTTTTCCAGCAAGTGAAGTCAATCGAGCGGTTCCTGCGTCGCCTGGAGTTCCATGCCAGCAAGGTGAGGGCTGGGGCAGTGCTGGGGTGGCCGTGCTGTCCCCAGCCCTGCACCTCACCGCAGCTTGGGCCTGTCCTTGCAGATAGATGAGCTGTATGAGGCTTACTGCATCCAGCGGCGGCTCCGTGATGGAGCCCACAACATGGTCAAGGCGTACAGCACAGGCTCGCCAGGCAGCCGGGAGGCACGTGAGAGCCTGGCTGAGGCCAGCAAGGGCTACAAGGAGTACACAGAGGTGAGGCAACTGGCTGGGATGGGCTGGTAGGGTGCTGAGTCCATGGGTGGCTGCTCATGGGTCCTATCCATCCGTCTGTCTGTTCCCAGAATATGTGTCTCTTGGAGAATGAGCTGGAGAGCCAGCTGGGCGAGTTCCACATCCGGATGAAAGGTACCACGTCCTGCTCCATCCCTGTCCTGCTGCCTGCCTGCCTGCCTGCTGCCTGCTGACGCCCCTCTGCCTTCTCTTGCAGGACTGGCAGGCTTTGCCCGGCTTTGTGCTGGTGACCAGTATGAGGTTGGTGGGACCATATGGGTTGGGTTCTGCTCTTCCTCTTCCCTGTTGTCCTTGGGGTGTCTCAGGGGTGTAGGTGGGTGCTGGCATGGAGGGCATGTTGCAGGGTGGTGGTGGGTGGCATGGGTCTATGGCCATGCCTAGGGACATACAGAGAGCACCCATCACCCTGGGGTCTCTACCATACCCATACCTCTGCACCCCCAGATCTTCATGAAGTATGGAAGGCAGCGGTGGAAGCTGCGAGGGCGCATCGAGGTGAACAGCAAGCAGGTGTGGGACAGCGAAGAAATGGTTTTCTTGCCTCTCGTCACTGAGTTCCTCTCCATCAAGGTACAGTGCATAAAAGGACGGGGATGGGGTGGGCCAGCTATCCCCCTGCATCGTAGAGTCATTTAGGTTGGAAAAGATCTCTCTGATCATCAAGTCCAACTGTTAACCCAGAACTGCCAATCCCACCATTAAACTGTGTACCCAAGTGCCACATCCACATTTTTTTTAACATTTTCAGGGATGGTGATTCCACCATTTCCCAGGGCTTCCTTACAGCACCTCACCTAAACATCACCCTCACTGGCCCATGGTTTCATTTCCTCTTCTCCTTCCTCTCCTCCTTCTTCAGGTGACAGAGCTAAAGAGCCTGGCCAACCATGTTGTGGTGGGCAATGTGTCCTGCGAGACCAAGGACCTCTTTGCGGCTCTGCCCCAGGTAGTGGCTGTGGATATCAACGACCTGGGCACCCTCAAACTCAGCCTGGAGGTGACCTGGAAGTGAGTACCTCAGCAGGCATTGCTGGTGGTAAATGGCAGTGCAGGGGATGCCCAGCAAGAGATGACCCACCCCAGGCTGTCTCCCATCCCCAAATGTTGCTGTAATTATAGAAAACCAGCGCTGGCCTGGAGGTTGTCCTGGTGTCTTGAGACCCCCCAGGCTGGTGCATACCCCTCACTCCCTGCTGTCCTTCCCAGCCCCTTCGACAAGGACGACCAGCCCTCAGCAGCCAGCACTGTCAACAAGGCTTCCACAGTGAACAAGAGGTTCTCCACCTACAACCAGAGTCCGCCTGACACGCCGTCCCTGCGGGAACAGGCATTCTATGTAAGTGTGCACCAGGCAGGGCTGCTCAGGAGACACAGCCAGTGGAGGGGTCCACACAGGGATGTGCCTAGGCAACATCTCAGAGGGTGGCACAGCGCAGGGATGGGTAGGCAGCTCCTTCCTCTCCAGCCATCCCACCAGGACTCCCCAGTACCGGCACCTGCTCCTCCCTCCCACGTTCACAGCTCCTCTTCTCTCTGCCCAAGAGCCCGGAGCGGGCGGCTGACAAGCGTGGTTGGTCCTTGCTGGACATCTTTCGGGAGACACTCTTCGAGAAGCTGTCTCAGAGCTGCTCCTGCGGCGATGTCTCCTCGGCCGAGCTCGGGAGATGGCCGCAGCAGGGCCGTGTAAGTGCGGGGCTGGAGCAGGCCAGTAGCTTAGCCCAGCGCTGTGGCCACCCCGCAGTAGCTGTAGCCGCTCCTTGTCTCCTACTCAGTATCCCTCGCTGATGCCCAAAGGCCTGATGCTGCCAGGCTGGGTTTGGCTGGTCCTGCAGAGCTAGTCCTTAAGCTAGGGGAGCCTGGGTTCACCCCCGTGCAAGAGCTGGGCACTAGTGACTAGACAGCTTCTCCGTGTCCCTGTGCTGGTGGCATTGGTGTGGTACTGGTGATGGTGCTGGTGAGATGGTGCTGGTGTGACAGTGCTGGTGTGGCACTGGTGTGATACTGTCATGGTGCTGATGTGACTAACCTGGAATTTTTTGGCATTGGTTCAGTTCTGGTGAACCACAAAATTGGTGTGGTGGCTGGTGCTCTCCCCACCAGCTGGTGCTGGAGCTGTTGCTGTCCTTGCAGCCATGGTGTTTGGCGTCCTTGGCTCCATGTGTTGCATCCCACTGTGCTAGGGGACTGCTGGCATCCCAAGGCTCCAGGACGTACGGGGCTGTTCATGGGGAGCTGGATTGCCTGCTGGCATTGGGTGGGATCCAGAGCTGGAATCTGCCAGGTGTTTGCTGACCATCCTGCTGTGTCAGCAGAGCCATGGCAGCCTCAGTGCCCTCCAGCTCAGATCGATCCTGCCCCTACTTGACAATCAGACAGCTGGAGGAGATGGGGCCTCAGGAGCAGGGTCTCAGCTGACACCATTCTCCCCCTCTCCAGAACATGCTGCGGCGCCAAGAGGAGCTGGAGAATGGCACAGCCTGGTCCATCTCCTCTGAGTCCTCTGATGACTCCTCCAGCCCCCAGCTGTCCAGCAGCACCCGCCATACCACACACAAGCCCATCGTGCAGCCTGAGGTGCAGGCCTCTGCCCCCGCCATCGAGATCTCCTTCTCCCAGCAACCAGAGGAGGCTGACGCCGTGCTTGGGGCCAGTGGCAGCAGTGTCCCCTCTGCCGGGAGCCAGCCTGAGGAGCCAAGTAGCCGTAAGAAGGAGACAGTGGCCAACGGGCATGTGCCCTACTCCCGGACTCTGAGCCACATCAGCGAGACCAGTGTGGATGCCACGATGGAGGTCAAGACTGCAGAGAGCCCTTGGGAGCCTGCACCCAGCACGGAGAACTCAGGGATGGGCGAGGAACACGCACACCCTCTCCCTGGTGCTGCGGTGGCAGCTGCTGTGGCAGGGCAGGACAGGGCCACTGAGGCCAAGCCCCGTGCTTCTGTGGCATGGGCCACCTCCTGTGAGGAGGAGGCTGGCAGTGCAGAGCCAGTGCAGAGCCAGGCGCCAGCACAGAGTGACTATGGCACCGGGGTCCCCACAGCACTGGCACAAGCCTCTGCAGAAGAGAGGCCCATCTCAACCCCACCACAGCCCACCAGCATCCCTGAGGTGCCGCGGGGGAAGATGGTGGATTCAGGTCTGGAGGAGGCAATTGGCCTCCTAGGCTCAGCTCTGGATGACTATCGGGGACAGTTCCCAGAGCTGCAGCCCCTTGAACGGGAGCTCAAACGTCTGGAGGAGATGCTGCTGGTGAGAGGCTCCCAGCACTGTCATGGGGTGAGGGTGACAGGGTCATCCTGGCTGACAGTGCCCAGGGGTGATGGGGATGGGGCCATCCCTGCTGGCAGTGCCCAGGGATGATGGGGATGGGGCCAACCCTGCTGGCAGTGCCCAGGGATGATGGGGATGGGGCCATCCATGATGGCATACCCTGGTAATGCAGGTGGCAGGGCTGTCTTGGCTGGTGAGCCAGGATTCAACTCCACCATGCCTTCCTCTACAGCAGAAGCAAGGTGTCTTCCTCAGCCGGGCCTCCAGCATCAGCCTGACAGTGGAGCACGCACTGGAGAGCTTCAGCTTCCTCAACACCTCTGACATGGAGGACTCAGAGGGCTCTGAGGAGGAGCCTCTGCAAGATGAGAGGTGCACAGTGGGGCCCAAGGCATGGGGCACAGGGCAGGAGATGGCCTTGGGGCAGTTGGAATGGGGGATGTTCAAGGGTGCCCAAGCATATTTAGACCTGTTCATCACAGCTTAGGGAAGGTCCAGGTCAAGAACCAGAAGTACTTGGTCATCCTGGTGGCACAATGTCCCCTTGCAGCTCTCCATGAGGGTTGGGCTGGAGGCAGCCCACCTCTGTGCCCCTGGGACTTGTCCTCTGCCCTGTAAATGGGGAAGGGCCAGGTCCAGGTGTCCTGTGCTGACCCACTGCCTTGATCTCTCCCTGGTTTGCAGGAGGGCTAGCAGACCCCTGCGCAGCACCAGGGCCCCCAGTGCTGGCGAGATGGGGGCAGATGACACCGGACTGTGCAGTGGTTCTGAGGCCAGCACTGACCCCATGAGCACCGGCAATGAGTTCCTGGATAAGGCTCTGGTGCTTCACCTCAACAACTGCAACCGCCTGCTGCTGGTGAGGACCAGGGTGGGATACGGCAGCAGGGGACACGCTGGGGTGGGCTGTGTGTATCCTTTTGAAGGAGGACTTGCTTCTGCCTGGAGGCTGTGATGTGGGCAGTGAGCTCCATCCCTGAAGTCCCTGGTTTGGCTGTGTCTTGCAGAAACTGGGCACCTTTGGTCCCCTGCGGTGCCAGGAGATGTATGCCCTGGACAGGCTGCTGCGGGAGTCGCAGGTGCTGGAGATCGTGTGCCAGCTGACGGAGGAGCGCGCAGGAGCAGCCAGCTCGGCTGCTGATGGTAAAGAAACACAGCTGAGGGGACCCTCTGTGCCATCCTGGAGGCTTTGTGAAGCCTGTGTCCCCTCGTGGGCATTGCTGGGCAGTGAGGGACCATGCCAGACAGAGGGCAGGAGCCACCCTCCTGCTGCCATGGCCTTGGGGAGGACTGACAGTGCCTGTCCCCACAGTGGTGCAGTTCTCAACACGGAAGGAAGGTGTGCTTCCCCTTTGGGATCTCTGTGTGGAAGTGCCCAACGTCTACACCTGCCCCGTGGAGCGGTTCCTGCAGGTGCTCAGTGCCCAGTATGCAGCTCCCATCAGCGAGCAGCACTCTGGTTTGGCTGATGCTGGTGAGTGAGTGCCCAGGGGTGTTTGGGGAGTTGCCAGCCTCACTCAGTGGGCATGAGTGGGAGGGTATGGGTGCCAGGATCTCCACAGAGGGGTGACCATGGCTGCTGCAGACTGTGATACTGATTCTTTCCCACAGTGTGTGTGAAACTGGTGGAGGACGTGCTGAATCGGCGGCTGCCCCGGCGGCCCAGCAGCGCCCAGAGTGAACAGGTCACCATCTTCCAGTACTGGAGCCACTTTGAGTCGCTCGGTGCCCTGGTTCTTGACACCTACATGATGGAGCTGGCAGAGGAAGGTGGGTGTCCTCCCACCCTCCTTAAGTGCTGGGATGGGCTACCACAGTAGCACCATAGTGATTGATCACCCTGCAGCAGTGCCATGACCATTCTGGGGCATCACCCAGAGGCTCAGCCATCCTTGGGGTGCGCAAGCCAGTCTGATCCAGAGTGCAGCCCTGTCCCATGCTGCCTTCCCATATCCTTGCTGTAGGTTCCCAGTGCCTTGGGGAGCAATTCCATGCATTAGCACCTTGCATGGGGCCCCCTCTGCCCAGCATGGATCCAAGGTGCCCAGGGATGGGTGGCAGGGGTGTGGGGGCAGTGCCATGTGACTCCCCACACATGGCTTCCCGCAGCGCTGCTGGCACAGAACCTCAACTCGGATGACCAGGATGTGGTGCTGCGTGCCCTGAAGCGCATGCCCGAGGGCCGCCTGAAGAAGGAGGGACTGAAGGCACTGAGCCTGCTCCTTGTGGAGGGCAACAGCAAAGTGGTGAGCGCCGTGTCAGCCCAGCTTCGCAGCCTGGCAGAAAACCCCCGCTTCCGCCAACGGGTACGTGCTGGGCAAGCCAGGGATGACGTGGGCTGGTGCCACAGCCCCCGGGGTGCTGCCCCTGCTCTGCTACAGGTGGTGGCACTGACTCCCCCCTCTCCCCCAGGCCCTCGTGTGCTTCCTGGAGCAGCTGGAGGATGAGGAGGTGCAGACACGTGTGGCAGGGTGTGCGGCGCTGGGCTGCTTGAAGGTGAGGGATGTGGGGAGGAGGCAGCAGGGCTGCATGTTCCAGAGGAAGGGGAAATCCATGTGGCTGGTGACTCTGGACACACCTGCACAGCCTCCTGCTCCTGGGAGAGAAGAGCTGGAGATGCCCCAAAAGTGCTGTAGCAGCAGGCAGGGGCAGAGAAAGAAGGCAAATGAGGAAAAGAAAGAGGATGAGGGGCTTTTCTGCACCATGGGGCTGCAGTGCCTTCTGCTACCGTCCCCATCTGACTGTGTTCCTGCTCCAGCCTTGACAGCCAAAACTCATCTCCTTGTCCCTTCTCCTCCAGGCTAAGGAGAGCATCGAGCAGCTGGTTTACCTGTGCCAAACTGACAAAGAGCCTGTGCGGGAGGCAGCCAAGCAGAGCCTGATGTTGTGTGGTGAGTGTCCTGCTGCTTCTCTCCTTGCTCCCCACCCACAGCATCCCAAGTGGCACCTCCTGATGCCAACAGTGCCCATGGGAGATGGGGCTCCATGGCTACTCCACGCACTCTTGGTTCATCATGCCCTAAGGTCTGCCAGGCAAGAGCAAGCTGGCAGTGAGGGCCAGGCATCCTGTAGCCACAGCACTAAGGCTGGTTGTTATTTATTATTTGCTAGATGGCCCTGAGAGAACCATCTGAGTGTGTTTCTAGGCCTCCAGATCGCGGCAGCTGCTGCACAGGTTGGGACACGTGAGCTGTCCTCGTACCCCTTGTCCCTGCTCTGGCCGCTTTGCTCACGATTGTCTCTTGTCTTAGCCTGTCAGCTGTGTCACGTTTTGGAATCTGTGTGTCTTGACTGTTGATAGTGCACATCCCACTGGCACCCTGACACATGTAGATGCCTTGTGTCTTATGTCCCAGCAGATTGTCCATGTCACCATCTCTTGCTGGGGATGGCCTCTGCAGGCAGATTTGCGGGCAAAGAGCTCTGAGTGAGCCCGTAGCATGGATGTGTGCATCCCTGTGTGTGCCTGGGGGTCCTGGGGGAGCCCTTGTGACCCCCATGCCAGTGCATGCAGATGTGCACAGTTGTTGGAGCCACCGGAGCTGGCACAGCCCTGAGCTCTGGTACCTTGGCCCCAAGTGAGGCTCTCCACAAGCCAACATTCCTGCAGCCCAAACACAGGTTATCCCTGCCCCATGTGGGCAGCTGAGAACAGGATTTGCAACCTCTGAATCAGGAACTCTGGGGACTTCTTGATCCAGATCCCAGCTGGGACCTGCCCAGGGTGTGCTACAGAGAACAAGAGAGGTTTCCATGCTCTGGCCATAGCACGCAGGCTCAGCTCTACCAGATGTTGGGCATGTTTCCCTGGAAAGGCCGGGGTAGGTGGCCAGGAAGAGAACTTCTGCAGTTTATATCACTGACCATGGCATGTACTTGCAGGGGAAGATGGTAAATCAGCTCACCGGCGACTGGAGGAGACCTTGGATAGCCTCCCGCGGATCTTTGCACCAGCCAGCATGGCCAGTACAGCTTTCTGAGACCCACGCACACCCACCTGCCATCCCTGAGGGCAAAGGCACTGCTGGGCCACCCGGGCTTGCACGGACTGGGGACCCGGCAGCTCCCGCTCTCGGCAGCACACCACAGTATTACCCTGCCCGCCGGCAGCTCGCCACGGCCGCACTCTGCCTTACGGAGCACCGCTTCCCTGTCCCCGGCCACCGGCCCCACGGGTGCCGCCTCCGCCCCACTGGGCAGGGGGCTCGCTGCACATCCCACCCTCTGATCGCTATTTAAAGTACCCGGGGAGCCCACCCTTCCTGCCCTCCTTGTCCGCTGCAGCTGCCAGGACTGGGGTGGCAGGAGAGGTACTGGATTTCTCTGCCTCCTCTTGCCTTCCTCTTGCTCGAGGGCATGCGCCCTGTCCCGGAAGGACCTGCACTTTGGGAACCTCGCTGTTTCTTTCCAGGAGCTGCCAGGGCCATGGGGACTGCTGCCCTCTGCCACCTGCAGTCCCCAGGACTCAAATAAAATGAAATATGAGATATTAATATATTCTGCTGGCGTTTCTTCTTTCCAGCTCCACGTGCTCCTGTCCCTCCCTGGCTTGTGGCTGTAGGGAGTATAGTGAGATGTGGCCTCAGCCCAGAGCCTTTCCTGGCCTGTTGGGAAGTGCTGTGGAGGGCAGGGGCAGGAGGAGCGATAGAGGGACGGACAGACGGATGGACAGAAGCTGCCACCTTTTTTGTTTGTTTTGTTTTATTTTATTTTTTATTTACAGATTTTTGCAGAAAAACAAAAGCAAAAAATTCTTTTCTATAATGTCTCTATAAATCTATATATAATGTAATTACAGAGAATGACTAATTTTGATTTTAAAGCAGAAATAAAAACCTTTAAAGAGTGTCGGTGTCGCTGTAAAGGTCTTTCTTTGTCCCCAGTGCCCTGGGACAGAGCAAGTTGGGTGTCAGCATAGCTGCCTGGAGGGTGACAGAGGATGTCATGGGAAATAATTGTGATTTTTGGCCCTGCAACTCAGCCAGATGTTGCCAAAACTGGGCTGCTGGGCATGGGATGTATCACCTAAGGTGGTACGAGGTGGCCACACAGGATGAGGGCCACCAAAACCAGGACTGCTCCAGGAATGGAAACAGCCCTGTGTGTGTGTGTTTGTGTGTGTGTGAGTAAATCCACACATTCTTCATCTCCAGCTGCTGTTGGTTATCTAGGCCCTGACTTCCAGTTTGGACTGGTAAGGACCCATGTCCAGCACTGGAAGCAGATTGCAGCAGCTGTGGTGGCCAGGCCATGTTCCCAAATGTCCCCACACCGGATGGGTGTGACAGGGAATGCTAAAACACCCTGTGAGCTGCTCTGTCTCATGGGCTGTGCCTTGTCCCAGGATATCCGCTGTCCCCACCTCACTGTGTGAGGGACACACCACTGGGCTGGAAGGGAGGCTGCTCTCTGTGACCCCTTCCTGCTTCTTGTCCCTCACCACCTTCCCTGAGACTGGAGGTTTTTAGGAGGTTTTTGTGCCCCTCCTGTGCAGCTCCTCAGCGTCGACGAGCTGCTGGATTGTTGAAGTTTGCTGGGAAGGAAGCACTGTTTCCTCTGGCTCTCCCAGGAACTTTGCCCCCTTGGTGGCTGTGACAGCATGGTGCAGCAGCATGGTGGGGGCCACCTCCCTGACACTCACAACATGATTGGTTCTCACTGCTTTGATTAAATTTCCTGAATTCAGTGGCCTTGGCAGTATGTGGCTGGTGACACGGAGCCTTCCGCCCCACCAAGGAGGAGGTGGCATCAGGCTACAAAGTGCATGGCAGAGTGTTTGGTCTTGTGCCACCTCCCGACTGGGCTGGGCAGAAAGGGGGGATCCTGGGTATTTCTGCCTGCATCATGAAGTAGGGCTGCTGGGGCCCTTGCTCCTACACCCTGCACGGTGTCACAGTGGGGCTGGGGGCCCCCAGAACTGCTCCCCCTCTCTTTGTGATGTGGTTTCACTGATTTTTTTAAGCTTGTATCATTTGCCTTCCTCTTCTCAAACCCCACCCATCACCTTCTGCTGGTTTAAATCCCTGAACATCCACCATGATGTTCAGGGAACATCATGCTGCTGCACGTGGGGAAGAGTAACTCCGTGCACCAGTACCTGATGGGGGCCAGCCTGCTGGGAAGCAGCTCTGCAGAGAAGGACCAGGGAGTCTTGGTGGACAAGAAGCTGTCCCTTAGCCAGCAGTGTGCCCTGGGGACCAAGAAGGCCACTGGTATCCTGGGATGCATTAGGAAGAGCATTGGCAGCAGGTCAAGGGAGCTGATCCTGCTCCTCCAGCCCTAGTGAGGCGACGTCTGGTGTGCTGTGTCCAGTTCTGGGCTCCTCAGTACAAGAAAAACACGGTGTTCTTGGAGCAGATCCAAGAGGGATACAAAATGATTTAGGAATTGGAGCATCTCTCTTACGTGGAAAGACTGAGGAAGCTGGAGCTGTTCAGCCTGGAATTTTGACTGAGAGGGTGCCTCATTGATGTCTGTCAGTAACTGCAGGGAGGGTGCCAGAGGGTGGATCAGGCTCTGCTCAGTGGTGCCCAGCAACAGGACAAGAGGCAATGGGCAGAAACTAATGCACAGGAAATTCCACATAAAAATGAGGAAGAACTTCACTGTGCAGGTGACCACACAAAGGAACAAGCTGCCCAGAGAGGGTGTGCAGTCTCCCTTACTGGAGGTATTAAAAACCATCTGGACACAATCCTGTCCCATGCCCTCTAGGATGACCCTACTTGAGCTGAGAGGTTGGACCAGATGACCCATAGTGGTTCCTTCCAACCTTACTATTCTGTGATTCTTTACACTCTGCCAGGTATTAATAGACATGGACAAGAACCCCTCTCCCAAGCCTTCATTTTTCCAGCTCTCATGACAGCTGCTCCAATCCTTTAATCATCTTAGTGGCCCGTATGGTCCTGGGAGGGGAGTAGCAAAGATGCCCCCAAAGGCAGCAGATGCAAGGACATCCCCCCAGTCCTGCCAGCCACCTGTGCCAGAGCAGGGGCACTGCCATCACCAGTGGAGCTAGGAATTTATAGTCCCCAGGCCAAGCAAGGCCCATCTATCAGTGCTTCCCAAGGTTTCTGAGCACACCCCAAGAGGCTGCAGCCTTCACTTCCTTCTTCCGCACTGCAGCAGAGTTTTTTGGGGCTGGCTTAGGCAGAATGTAGCATGTTGTGGTGCATGTGGTCCCATCTGGACACTCCCTCAGCATAACCACTTCTGGATGCACTTTTATCTGCAGATGGGATTGCGGGGAGGGGTGACCAGGTGACACTGCTGCATCACTTGTCCCTTAGCCTTCATCCACCTGCTTTGGTGGCTGGACAAGCTCCAGGAGGGAAGCACAGTGCTTTTCCCAAAGCACTGCATCACACTGTCAGCTTTAGACAGCAAGGGATGAGGTATGTAGGTCCCAGCTGGCACATGCAACTGCAGACAAGAGCACCTGAGAGGTGGAAGGTGGCCCAGCCCTGTCACACATTTGGTTTGATCTCTTTTCCCCTTTCAATAACTGCTGAAAAAAAACCAAAACAGCCCAGTGCTCCAGTGGCAAAGCCATGAATTTAATTCACTCACCTACTCAGATGTTCTCCTTGCCTTGCAAAAACCTCGTCCCCTCCCTGCAGCACAATTCCACTTTCCAAAATAAGCAACACCTTGACTGCAGATATCAGAGCAGGAAAGCAGACTTCTGTCAGGGTAGGCAGGGAGCTGCAGGCCAGGACAAAACGATTCTGCTCCTGGAATTGCAAGGAATAATCCGTTATTTATGTGGCTGTAAGAACATGTGGGAAAAAAACCCCAAACAGATTAACTAAGGAATCTATTGCCCAGCCCCTTGCTGTGAATGGGTCTGTGCTGGCATTGCCAAAGACCTCTGCCCTATGGGCACCACCAGGTCACCTGCAATCGCAGGACTGCCATTTTCACAGAACTTCAAACAAAAGGTCTTGATTTTTGGACCTCTCAGCTTCATGGGTGAACTCCCTGGGAGCCACTTTCACAGCACACAGGGACAGACACAGCAGCGCAGAGCACGTTTTGCGGCAGCATTTGTTATTTCAAAGGAGACAGTGTGCCAGCACCGTGTTTGTCAGCCAAATCTGTGTCAGCACTTAAAACATCCCCCTCCTGTACGGACGTGCTTGTGCTCAGCAGCTACTTGCTTTTCTTGTAGGAGCTGCAGCCCGTGGGAGGGTGTCTGTGTCACAGTTACATTATCCATGTGCTCTAGCTTAGGGAAGATGTTCCTTTTCCTTGCTTACTGCTGGTTTTGCTTTTTTTTCTCTTTTAATTGGAAGGGAGCACACGTATTCTGGAGCACTCTGTGGTATTGCTTTTTACCTGCCAGTCTCAGGAAAGTGTCCTGAGGAGTCCCTGAAGACCATCAGCACAATGTTCCCTCCTCTTGCACAGCATCTGGGCTGGTGCAGCTGCCCAGGTTTGACGCCAAGAGCAGCCACCAGCCAAAATGATCCCAAGGAGACACTGCCACTTTGTGGCACCACAACCTCCAATCAGCCTTTGTGTTAGAAATCTCTTAAATCTTGAGGAGAAGTAATTTTTGGGGGTTGTAGTTTATGACTCTCCAGTCTGAGCAATCTTAAAGTTGGACCTCCCACCTTTTCCCAGGCTTGTGGGAAATCATGTTTCCAAGGCACTTACTGAGGCACTTAGAGATGATTGGAACAGCTAAGCAGCCTGAGCTGAACCACAGCAAAGCAAGAGCCTCCTTGTGAGCACTGACGTGTTCCTTGCAGGGCTGTCAGGCACATCTGTATGGGCTTGTTCTCCAAGGACCACTCCTGGGGCAACAGCTGAGGCCTTGTTTCACAGAGAGACCAAATAGTGCTTCAGGCAGCCTTCAAAATTTAATTTAATGCTCTCAAGCTCGACTACGTTCTTCCTTAGAGCTGACTTGGAGTGGTGACTCCTGAGGGATTGTGAAGGTGATGGAAACACAGAGCTGGAATGAGGAGGATGAACCCACCAGCGGCCTCAGCAAGGTGTTCGGGAGCTCCTTGGCTTCAGTTCCTTCCATTCTGCTCATGGGCAAGGAGTCTCTGGGAAAGGCCTCGCTCAGGCAACTTTTCTAGAAGGAGCATCTGCCTCTGGGTGTCTAATCTGGACAGGCTCAGAGATTGATATTCAGGAGCACTCACAGTTAGGAGGAACGCTGGGGATTTAATTCCCTGCAAATCAGCTCAAAAGCGCCTCCAAGTGAGGAAACCCAGGATCAGTAGGGCAGACCCCCAGCACTCGCTGATGGATGGTCGGGGACACTTCTGGCAGGAAAAGTCCACGAATAGCTGCTTGCCAGGAAAAAAACCTGCTTCCTAAGCAGCGACATTCACACTAGAAAGATGCGGCCGTTTGCCATGGAATGGCTCAAACAAAAGGCAGAGGGATCATTAGCAACCATTTACACCCTGCCCTGGGTGAGTATTTAAAGCAGGCAGTTTAACACACAGCCACTGCTCCTCTCCATTTTGATTCGTGCCTGAGTTAAATTTTGAGCTTAAAGCAGGATTCGTGGCTACAGACGAAAGATATGCCATTCTCCCAAAAATTACAGCATGAGAATTGATGGCTTGACAGCTTAGAATGTACGTGATTTTTTAAAAACTCACACTACAGAAATGTTCCAAGCAGATTTTTTGTGCTCTGCTAACTTAATTTCCTTCTACACCAACTCATCTAGTGGCTAAACAGAAGGCCATGGATGTGGGGTGGTTTTTTTCATTTTTCATTTTTTTCATTTTAGCAAAGCTTTTGATTGAACTGAAATCCTTGTGAGGTTCCTTCAAATTCAGGATATTCCATTTCGATTATTCCAATTTCTCATGCACTGAAGACTCCAGAGCTCACAGTTGTGGGCTACACCATCACCTCTCATAATTAATAGCCATTTTTTACCATTGCTTTGTAGATAACTTATTTCTCCTTCAGCCAAGGCTTCGTCCACACAGCTCATCCCTTCTACCCCCTCTGTAAGCTGCCAATGCCCCACTGAAACGGGCTAATGGATTTATCTCCATGACAAATGATCATGATCCTGAGAAGGAAACTTGTTCTGGGTTGTCAACAACCCCCAAAGGGGTATCGGTACTCAGAACACAGCCCAGGGCACTCAGCTGCTTTGCAAGGACTTGGGAGAGCTTAGGCTTAGGCAGGAGAAACCCGTAAAGCTGGGTCAGGGCCTGATCTCACTCTCAGCCCAACTCCCCTGGCAGTGGGACCCTTCTCCCCACAGCACAGCTCAGCAAGTCATCACCATTATTCATAACAGGATTTAAGGGCACAGTTTACACATGCTAATGTATGCTAATGGGTTTTTTTCTGATGGGTATGTCACTTGTTAAGCAGGTTGTGGTAAAGCCTAGGCTGTTGAACAGCTTTTACCCCAACCTGCAGTGATATCTCAAGAGGCACAAATTCAAGGCAAGATTTTTAACACGTATTTCAATTATAACAGCATTAAAACTCTTTAGTTCTACCACCACAGGTTTGTGTTGAGGCTTCTTTACATTTAGATTTCTCTCTGAATTCCTGGCCTTATTTAACTCCAGGGACGGATAGGGGAGGGGAGTAAAACGAACAAAAAAATGCAGCTTCCTTCCAATGCGTCTGATTTTTGAACTATTAATATTTTAACCCATTACTCTTGCTCCATTTCACATGGATTTATGGTAAGAAAATACCAAGAGGACGCAGCATGAGCTCATAGAATTCTCCCCTCCTCAGCTTGCCTGTCAATCAGCTCTGGATCTGCTACAACACTGCTGGAGATGAAAAAATGTTAAACCCCGAAGATTCAGCAACTCAGGGAACTGCAGAAAATGAGAGGCAAGCCCCTGTGTATTCTCACATAAATTCATGCATCTCACCAAGGGTGCTGTGGCTCTTTTCACCTTTTGGGGATAAATTGTGGACAGAAAACACCATGGTGTCTAACTTCTGATGGAAATCAACCTTGCTGACTTTCCCGGGAGCTCCCTACTAAACACCTGACAGCACATCTACCATTCCTGCTGTGCTGAAGCTGACTTGAGCTGTTTTGTCCTACTCAATTATAAGCTTGGAAATGATTGGCAAACACCATCTTAAATTTCGCAGAACTGTAGAATCCTAGAATCTCCTGAGTTGGAAGGGATTCACATGGATGATCAAGTCCAAATCTCGGTCCTGCACAGGACATCCTCAAAAATCACACCACATGCCTGATGTTGTCCAAATGCTTCTTGAACTCTGTCAGGCCTGGTGCTGTGATCACATCCCTGGGGAACCTGTTCCAGTACCTGGCCACACTCTGGGTAAAGAACCGCTTTGTAATACCCAGCATAACTCCTCCTGATGCAGTTCCCTTCTGTTCCCTCAGGTTCTGTCACTTGTCACAGCAGCCATCGGTGCTCAGCTCCTGAGGAAGCTGAAGTCCACAATGAGCTCTGCCCTCAGTATCCTCTTTTCTAGGCTGAACAAGCCAAGTGCCCTCAGCCACTCGTTACATGGTTTCCCCTCCGGACCCTAATTCCAGTAACTTATTGTACTTACAAAACTGTCCTGTGACTTTCCTGCTGATTAATTCATGATCGTACTGACTCCTCCTCCACCTTAAGGAAAGTTGGTGTCTTTCAACCAGGCCAAATCCCTCCTCAGCACAGAGGAGACTTTCTCTGTGGCCTTATTCCCCTAAAGAGCTCCTTCCCACGGAACTGAGGCACAGCCTCCTGCCTTGAAAGTTTTGCAGAGGGGAAGGGGCAATTTTGGCAGAGGTGAAGATGTCAGTTTTTGATAAGGCAACAGGAGCAGTTTTAGATGAGGTGAAGTGGGCAGTTTTGGTTGAGATGAAGGGTGTAGTTCCAGCCGAGCAGCAGCGTGCAGCTGGGACTGCCTGCCGTTGTCCGGATCTCGGAACAGCACTAACAGAGAACCAGTCCAGAGCTCCCCTCACACCGCCCCGCCGGACGCGCGCTGCCCCGAGGGGAGGGAGGGGCGCTGCCTCCGGCCCCCCCCGCCGCCCGCCCCTCGGCGGCACGTGACGCGCTGACGCAGGCACGCACGCACAGGCGCGCGCCGGGTGACGCCGCGGGCCCCGCGTGTTTGAAGTTGGCGCGCGACTCTC
>VYXD01013607.1:54104-108483 GCA_013397195.1 Hylia prasina
TGCCATCGAGCCGCCGACCAGCTGTGTCACTTGCTGGGACCTGGCTCGGCTGCCCGACTCGCGGGACACCTCCCTGGGAACCTCCCGGGCCTCCGCAGCCGAGCCCTTGCCCAGGGATGGAGCCCGAAATCTCATGGCAAAGGAGGGCGTTATTCCCTCCCTTCCATGGGTCTGTGCTGCTTGGGGGGGGGAAGCACAAAACCCGATTCTTTTTTGTGATGCAGAGGAGGAAACCGCACATGCTCTGTGTCCAAACGCTTTGCTGTTTGTTCTCCACATTAGCTTTAGATTTCTTTAGAATATATGTTCACACGGTATCGGATTTGGCCTTGTGTTAACCTTGTGAAATGACTTCGGTAGAAGGGTTTTGTCGTGTTGTATGGTTCCTTCTCCGTTGAGTGTAATCCTTTGGGCTTGCCTGTTGGTGAGAATGAGCTCTTTTTCCTGTTTGTGACTTCCTATTTTTTTGCCGAGCCTTTCTTCCCTTAAATACACGCATGACTGTTCCTCATCTCTCGCCAGTTACTGAATTCTGGTAATAAACTCCAGAGGTTTTTCTAACTCCATTAGAAGCATCTAAAACACTGTTTACCACTTCCAGTGTACATGTTTTTGTTTCAGTGCAGGAAGTGTGTAAATATCGTCTCAAATTCTCCAGTTTATTCATCTTCTGCAGAGCCTGTTGAATTTGCAGGAGCCCGTTGGGTATAAGAAGTAATTCATGCTGTATTCAAGCTGTTCTGACTTAAATGATCCCCCGAACACTTTCCTTAAGTGTAGAAGACATCAGCAGAACTGAAGAAAGGCACAATTTTAGTATAAGGGCAATGCTTGCTGCCTTTTTTTTCTTCCCTAGGTTCATAGATTTTTACTTCCATTTTGTTTTTCTTCTGGATGTGTAGGGCTAGCTCAGTTTTAATGTCATCCGCTGTACATGAATGGTTATTAGGATGCACAGAAAGGCTCAAGAAACTTTGTGGGGTATTTTTGATGAGTAATATACGAGCAAAAGGTGCAAAACTCGAGTTCATGTAGCCTCCAGTGGCCCTGCAACTGAAGTAGTACAGCAAGGCTCGTCCATTTCGGACAGAGCTTGGAGAACTGTCACTACAGCGTTAAGTTTGCTGGTGAGTCGTGCCTGCAGTTACTGAGGGAAGGAGCTATTTCAAGAGCTGTGTTTGTGTGAGCAGGCTGGATCTTGACTATGATCCGTAGCTAATTTGTGTGCATCCTCACCAGCTCTGGGGGCTGCAGGTTGATACCCGCCTGCTGCGCTCCCAGTGCTGTGTCTTGAAATGCCAGAAGCTGACCCATGTTATTCTTGACTTTATTCAGCATTTACCTGAAAAATCTAATTATATGGGGTTACTAACTTATTACGGAATTTCTGTGCACAGCCTGCTCCAGCATTTAATTTCCTCTCCTACCCTTAGGACTTCATGTCCAAGAAAGAACTCCTGCTTTTCTAGATTTTTGGAAGTTGGATGTTAATTATTATTAGGCCTGTCTGGTTTTGGAGCAAGGCCAGCCTATTCCTTTACTTATCCCTCATACTTAAACAGGTTCCACTGACCTGCAGATAGCTCTCCCTGCTCTGTCCGAACATTTTTTGTACATTAGTCCCTAATTCCCCATCCTGGCACTTTAGCTTCTCTTAGCTCTTTACCAGAGAGGGAATGCTCGAGGGAGTAATAAGCATTAGGATCCCAAATGTGCTTGTACGTGCTCTAGAAATACATGTAATAAGGAGCAGCCACTGCTTTACCTGAATATGAGGACACACTGACAAAAGCTGAAAGAAACCAAAGCTTTGACTGCTTGTTTTGTTTTGTTAATTTACCGAACTGAACTGATTTATTTGCTTAACTGCAAACCCCTGTTCATCCGTTTGGCTTTAGTTCAGATGCCCAGTTCACTCTTTGTTGTGCTAAACCTTGAAATGTCAATACAGTATCAAGCTCTGCTACTTTGTAACCTGTGTGGTCTTAGAGGCACACAGAGATCCAGGAAATTCCGTTTTATTGGTTATGTTTAGTGTTGATAGCAATGGTTCAGATAATACATGCCCCTTGTTCTTTCAGGTTTTTTACTGAAACTTAGAATGTCTGTCCTGACTAGCTGAAGACACTGCTTTTTTTGTGCTGAAGGATATTTGAATTTCATTTACAACGCCCTGTTCTGCTGCTCCTCCCACTTCTCTCCAATAATTCATTAGTCTTTAGGAATTAAGTGAGGTATGCTGATCCCAGACATATTTAATATGAAAACTAAAGAATTGCTGCTCAGCTGAGTGATCTGTTTTTCTCTGATTAATTCAAAAAAAGCCTCAAAAAGCAGAGCAAAAAAATAAACACAAGGTGAGTAGGGAGTTTTATGTTTCAGGTCATGTTAACATTCAAGTAACTGTACACAGAACAACTCGGTTTGGGTATCTAATGTAAATTAAAGTGAAGTTTTCCTCAGTATTATAAAAACTTGGAAGCTATAAAAATCTTATTTTCCTTCCAATGTGGTTCTTAACAGGTGAAAAGAGAAGTAGTGCAGAGACAGCTCTCAAGAATGACGCAGTTAACGTGCATTGACTTAGACTTAACGTGCATAGAATGGACTCCCGAAGCATTATTCTCTAACTATCCCTACAGGTGAAGTTTCAAGTCATAGATAGAATTGCATTTCTTATGTAAAGGTTTATTTTTAGAGACCCCCTCCCACAGTTTATTGTCAGCTACCTGAGGATTTCAGTGTGCTGTGTGGTGCTCATATTAAGAGGTGAGGCCAGGAATGTTTGAAAGTATTTAAAAGCACAAGGGCAGTGATCAGTTAGGATATGCTGACCAGTGACACCAGCAAGGCTTTCTGTAATGGTAGCAGTGCAGCAAGCTGAACTACAGGGTAATTCTTTTTCTCCCTGTAGTGCAAGTAGTCTGCCCAAATGCATACATGTTGTTATCTGGGTCAGGTAGCAGCAGCATCTTATTTTTTTGCTATAGCTGCAAACTCATGAAATTTCTAAAGCTTCATGGGTTTAACTGGAAGGCTTTGCTAAAATGTAAAGACAGGGATAAGTAAATTCATCTTATAGTGAACTTATACTGTAAAAAATTTCTGTTGGCATCATTGAATTTGTCAAATTCTGGCAAAACAGGACAAATTGCAGATTGTTTGGCATGTGAATTGCACCCCGTCTGTATTAACAATGCATCATCATTAGAAGCCTGTATATGTCTTAAACATCCTGAGGTAAAGTATATTGAAAAAACAAACACAAGCCAAAACTTAACATGAAAACTATTTAAAACCACCTCCCACCAGAGTATATTGGGAGGTGAGAGAGACATTTGCCTTGGCATATTGGTATATTTTTCACCGCTGGAATATTTTTAAGTGCAGTATTGGAAGGGATATTTTATAGTCAATGCATTTTGAAACAGTAGTGAAATTCCAGGAGGTCAGAGAACTGCTGATGTATCAGTCCAAAAAGGAAGTGGAGTGGATGAACATGGCTGTTCAGGGAGGGTAGCAGACACCCAAAACACCTTGGGTGTTTGACTTGCTCTGTGTGGGGTTAACACACATGTAGTTCACATTATTACCAGCTCTCCCTTAGTTATAGTACAGAAAAGTGTTAATCACAGTAACAAGATTTTAAGAAAACAAGACCTTGTTAAATTTATTACTTGATTTTGTTAAAGGACTTGATCTTGATGACCCTTACTGTGTATTAATATTAGTACTAAGTATCAGTAAATGCCAGTTAGTTCAGGATTAGTCGGGGGGGGTGTACAAGACTAGAATAGTTTCCGTAGATACTCAGCAAAAACTAGTGATTGCTTGTCACAAGTGGTTTTCATTTAATGATTTTGTTGGTGAAAAATGTCTTTAAGAGCTTGTTCATGGTAAACTTCTGGTTCATGGAAAATCACTGGGTACTAAGGCAGCCATTATGATTGTCAGGTGGAGTAGATCCAGTTCAGTGTGTGTGCTGAGGCTGCTACATGTAAAGCTGTGCACCTGGGAGCAAGGTATTCCAGCTGAATTTAAATCAAGGCACATGGTATCCTAGAAAGCAGTGACTGAAGTGTGGAGTCAGAGTGAATAAACAGCATAAAAATGAGTTTCCAAGGTGATGCTGTTGAAAAGAACCTAATGTAGTTCTTAAATGCATTAGTGGAAGAAGCAGGGGTATGTTCTTGCCCATCCTGTGGGATGGGATGAAGTCATTCCCAAAATCCAACGTATGGTTTTGGCTTCAGCGCTCCAAACGCTCCAAAAATTACTGTGTGAAAAGGGATTCATCTCCAATTTGATGAAGAACTAAGCTCTATTGCCATGCAGTAAAATGTTAAACATGTGCTGTGCAGCTTCTCATCGAAATTGAGGTGACTAGATGAGAGTCCTCAGATTATGTCCCTGACAAAATAATACTGGATATTAGTGGGCTTGCTCTAATCTTGCTGACAAACACAATATGAATTTGCAGCCCAATAAGTTCAAATTAAAAGCCTTAAGTTTTTCACAGGGAGAGTGATTAACTATTGCATTGATATGAAGAGCAGTCATGTATTTCTTAATTTCTTAACATCTTTGAATGAAGATTGTGCAAAAAAAAAATTGGAAAATCGCTTCAGCCAGCTGCAAGGTGCTGACCTTTTCTTGTTTCATATATATTTAGAGAACTGTCATTCATGAGAGGTCAGACTTGGTGATAAACCAGGGGTGCTAAAGAAAAGGGATTGATAGCACCTCCTCTTCTCTTGAACCATCTTCCCTCTTTTCAAACATAGAGAGGTTTAGGACTTTTCCTTTTCAATCAAGAATATGATCAAACCAGTAAAATCTTCTGAATTTGAGAAAAGAAGCAGATATTGGTATATATTGGAGGCGTGTCAAATAGTGTCCTGTATACTTGGTCCAGACTTGTGACTAATACATCGTGATCTGAGGCTGTGGCACTGGGGAGCTGTTGGAAGGATAAATGTTACTTCTCTGCTGCCAGCACAAGATGCTGGCTCGTGTCCAGCTCGCTGCCTACCAAGCAGCCCAAGGACCTTGGCTCGAGCACTGCTGCCCAGACAGTCCTTGTATCAGCAAAAGAGTTCTTCCTTCCTGGTTATAAGCACGGAAAATGCTCAAGAGGGTGAAGCAAGGTGATTTTTATTGAATCCACTAAGGAAAACATAGCTCCATAAAATTTTGTGCTACATAAAATTATTTATAGACTCATTTTATATATTGCATTTTTGTGTGTTGTGTGGACTTCTATTATCTGCAGTGATGCTAGTTTCAAACTGGATGCTGAGTAAAATACTGACTTAATCAGGAATTAAACTATGAAGCATAAAGCTGTGGAAGAAGGAGTAAACAACACAATAATTTCAAGCTATGTTAGTGTCTTGTGTGGAGACTTGACAGAAGTATTTGACACTTTCTGAGCTCTCCAGGATGTTACAGTGAACAGCTTGATGGTGGCCTAAGCATCTCTAGGTGGAGATTGCTGGAAGCTAAGGGGTTTTTTTCACATCTTTCTTATGTTAAAAATGTGGGAAGGGGATATGTAATCTTGAGAACTCAAAGCTACAGAGCAAACTTGCATATAATCCATGTGCTCCTCTGCATGGTAATTTCAACAGAGGCACATGATGTTTGAATTTGGCAATTCTGGTTTCTCCTGGCTGTTTGTAAGAAGGTGAATGGTGTCACTCTGCTGCTGCCCATTGAGTTCTTCACAGAACTCAGTCCGTGCCCAGTCTGGCTGCTGTGCTTCCCCATGTTCACGCAAGGCCAACTTCTTGGGTAAATGCAGTGAGTTTTGTGCTGAGCCCATAGCTTGTAGGAGCAAAAAATGAGGTGAATATACCACAATTGGTGGAAAACCTGTTTTGTTTAGGGACTGTGGAGATGCTGTAGGTTCGGAAGGGGATCTGCAGGTCCAGAGGCAGAGATCCCTAATCCCTTGACTGCGTGTTGGGATAAGGGTGGTAAACCACAGACATGACTGGTTGCTCTCCCTGCACAGTGTTTCCTGCTAGAGTTTTTGGAGACAGACTGCTGGACTAAATAGACAGTGATCTGTCCTTGTAGGGCTTTATTTTATGCTCATATTGGATAAAGGAAATTTTTTCCCAACCTATCGCTAAAAGCTATACAAGGATATTTTAAATTCTTCCTATTTTGAGAATAAACACCATAGCATTTAGGGAGGTAAAAGTCAAGGCTTCCCTGGAAAATTAGGTTGGCATGCATCAGGCTTGTTGTGACCCCATCTCCTTCCACATGTGTGCTAGCAATTGCATCCCCAAATGATGAACTGGTGAGCAGAATTTCCTTCTTGAGGGCAATAGCATGTAAGTGGATATGGAAAAAAATGCAGCTGCAAGTTCGGTTTGAGCCTTCATGGAACCATACCCCAAAATATTTCGGGCTAAGTAGAGGCTTTCTGCAAAGGAAGCCAAGAACACAAGTAGTAATAGCAGCATTTGGCTATTTGTAAACATTTTTTACTCTTTTGAAATGGAGCTGTAAACTTCCCTGTATGTTTAAAATCATTGTCCAGGCAATTGAATTCTCCCATTGTTTAATGTTGAAAGTGACATGGTTTCTCTGGACTGGCTCCTGGAAGAGCCTTTCACTGCAGAAGAACCAGTAGTGATTTCTGGCTAATTACTTCAGCTTCTTGTATAGTTTTTCTGTCTCCTTGTATTTGATTTGCAAAGCTCTTCCCTTGAAACCACTTCTAACATCCAGAGATTTAAAATGAAAGCAGGAAATGCTACTGAATTAAAAATACCCCCTCGTTTTGGTTGTGTAATTCAATGGCATAAGTTAACATTTTAACCAGTAGCTTTCTCCTGTGTGCTAAACTGTTTGCAGTGGAAGTTCAATCTGAACTTCAGTTTTGATTTCCTGGTATGTACTGCAAGAAAACTGCTTAGAAGCACTTCAGGAGTTTCCAAATTACAGGTTGGAAAAAAAAAATGCATTTTTGAAGGCTAGTAGTTTCAGTCAAAGCTTATCAGATTATTAAAACCTTTCTTCTTTTCTTTTCTTTTTGGAGGATGGAAGAAGTTAGTGTTATCCAGCATTCCTGCTGAGTATATAACTTACTGCCACTTCTGATCTTTGAAGAGAGATTTATCGCTTCCTGTGGCAATACTGAATACTCAAAAGGTACTCATTGATTACTTGATCGTTGCCTACCTTCCATATTTATTAATACTCTTCTCTCCTTCCTGCCAAAGAGTGACTGCTGTTGACTCTCCTGCCTGCTCTGAGCTACCTGGAGCATTATATGATCCCAGACTACTTTATGCTTTGCTCCTGTAGTGCGTGTGGAAGTAGTTTTGTCCTGTTAAAGCAGCTGTATCCTTTCCTTGTCCTACCAGAATTTTGACCTACATGAAGAGGAATTTGTGAATGTCCATGACAGTGTGATGGAGCCGACTATCAAATATTTAGATGCCTCACTTGCCTGACATGACATCTGTAATGTTTTTGGAGACATCTGCTTTGAGTGGCTTGTGTAGACAAATCCTTAGGGATGATTTCTCCATCTCCACCAGACTCAGAGGAGGGAGATAGCATTGAATGTTTGTCCTGCTGTGTTGTCATTCTGGCTCTTCCTGGTTAGAAGTGCTTGATCCACTGCAGTTGTTGGTCAGTATGATGTGGTGCCTCTTAAAACAGGTTGTCCAGTGCTGGCAGCCAAGGGAGAGTTTTCATCTGCTTTTTGGCACCTTTCCTATTGCCTATTAGACAAGATACAATTTCTTGTTAACATCCTGGGGAAAAGAACATACAGTAGCCCTTATTACTTCAAAGGCAGATTTTCTTTTTTTATTAGTTTAGATTTACTCACTGTGGTCTTGGGTTTTCACCCGCAAATTAAAAAAAAGAGCAAGGTCTCTTGTCAGTACTGCTTCCTCCTTTTCTTACTGAAGTTCCTGTAGGAGCCTTGTCTGATGTGGATCTTCATACTTCATGCACATGTGATTCTCTGCCTCCTAAACAGTGAAACACAATATTTGTGCTTTTCTAATGCTGTTCTCTTCAGTCCTGGGTGGATTTGGATATCCACCTCTCTGAAAGTGCAGGTCCCCAGTAGTTTGCCAAGAGTTACTGTACATCTGTTCATTTGCTGAAGAGCTGATCAGTATATGAGAGCTTGCAGAGGTGTTCCAGGGCCTCTAGATCTTGTGTGGAAGTGAGTGCTGAGACCAGTAAATCTCAGTCATAGGAGCATCGTAGTTATAACTGCATAGATGGAAAAAGATCTCAATGTTTTGTATTTGAAGTTTATCCTTCATTTTATGTAGTGCCAGGGAATGGTGAAATAATTTTGTTTGGAAGGGACTTCTTGTACCATGGTTCAACCCCTGACTCAGAGCAGGACCAGCACTGATGCTAGATGAGGTCAATTAGGGTTATATTTGGGAAATATTCTTGTTTCCACAGCACCTTTGAGCAATCTCTTCCAATGTTTGACCACTCATTATTGCAGCTGGTCTGTTGCACTTGTCCTTTGACTCTGCTTCCAAGAGTGTGGTTCCATCTTCTCTTTGCTTCCCTTTAAAGTTAGCAGTAGGACCCCTCCCCATGATCTTTTCCTGGGTCTTTTCACAACTAACTGTCATTCTGCTGTGTAGATCTTCTATTCCAGCCACCTCATTGTTCTGCCAGCCTTCTGATGTACTTTTTCCCATGTGTTCTAAGCTCAGCAATGGACATGTGAAGCGCTTTAAATTTTCAGTTTACTCCAGTTTTCCTTCAAGCTTATCAAACAGTGTCCATATGTCAAAGCTCTGATGGAATGTAAATTCATGTAAGGTATTTTATGCCAGAAAATACATCAGGTATTTAACAAAAGTTGGGTACCATCTTTGCAGTGAAGGAGAGTAGAAGTGACTTACTCTCCCGTTGGGATGTTCCTTTGGAGTGGATCAGAACACAAATGCCTTGCATTTTTTGAGCTCCCTGGGTTGTACATTAGTATGTTGATACTTCTTGAGCTGTGTCCAAGCAGCTTCAAAACATCTCTTAAAAATTCCAGTAACTTATTTTTTTGATCAGGGCAAATACCTTGTAACCAGAGAGGGGCAATGGCTGTGCCTTGCATTAACTCATCATCAGTGTTAATCTGCAGAGATCCCTGTGAAATTTTCTCTATTCCTGTTGTCTCCAGTGTAGAAAAGAGGTGCAATTGCTGTTGTTTTTTTTTTCTCTTCCCCCTTGTAAGAGTTTGGGTACAATCTTTATTTAAAACAGCTTTCTTTACTATTAAATCATTTTGCAAGCAGAACATGAGGTTTGAAAAATGGAAGAAAACTATTCCTTGATTCAAAATTTCAGGAAACCCGAAGTGGATAGAAAGATGCTTTCATTGAATTCAGTGTGTTCTGTTGTCCTCTTGTGTGTGTGACGAAACCTCTGAGGTGATAATATTCCATGTGGCAGGTGTTCATTTTGTATCAAGTGTCTTCTGAAGGGAGAGGTCCTTCACCCTTGAAGCTTTTCTGTATTAATTGACAAGTTTGTGAAGTTCAGGAAATCTTTTCCAGGGTTGCACATCGCAGAACCTGGCAAGGATGCAGCTTGCATCAGCAGTCTTAACATGCCCTTAGCAGAGGAGCACACCTCAAGTATCCTCTGAGCATCCTCTTTCCTGGTCAGGGCTTGTATGTAGCATTTGAGATTTTTGCAGAGTGAGTGTTAAAAAAAAAAAGAAATAATTTCCAGATTTTTTTAAAAGGTCACTATCACTGAGCATCCACAGCTCCAACAAACCTCTTATCAGTAATGCTCTTTGAAGCTGATAAACAATTAAAAATAGACTTGCCAAGTAAAAAATGCAGCCAGGACCCAGACTTGAGTGCCTTGTACTAAATAAATGACAGAAGAACCTGGAGGTGAAGCGCTTAAATTCAAAGGGTGTGAAATCCAGCATTGCTTGGCCCTCATCACTGAGTGCAGCAAGAATACATTTCTCTCTTGAGAATTGCTCCTCTGGACTTCCTTACCATTCCCAGGTTTTTCAGCATGTGTGCACACTGTAGACTGACAAGGATTACAGAAACAGGTAGTGTGTTGTCTTGTAAATACTGTATTTCTGTAAACGTGATTATTTTAAGCCCTCAATTGATAAGGGTAATGAAACTTGCTTCAGTGAGCAGAGGCTGTTGTCCCTCAGGCTGGCAAGGTTAGAACTGTGGTAGACCTGATTTTGTTATTTGATATAAACAGCATATCCACTGCTGTATTGACAGTGTGTAAGGAGTGATACTTGCTCTCATTTACACCTCCTCAGTGATAAAACCTCCTTCAGTGTGTGATGTGCTATTGCACAGTACAGGAGAAAAAGGCCATCTGAAGTAGGCAGAGCTGGCTCTAAAATGTCATATTGCACTTGTAATCTGACGTGAGGCATCTGGAGCTTTTGGTTGTCAGAACTGTGAATGTTAAAGAGTTTGAGAACAGGTAGGTAGAGAAGCTTCTAAAATGAGTTAAATCATCCTAGTGAAAGTATTAAAGCTGATTAAAATATTCCTTTGGTTTTGCTTATGGCTCTTTTGGTAAGTGAAGGGGTCCTCAAGCAGTTATCAGTGCTGCTCTGTTAGGGGTATGGGAGTACACCTTTTGTTAAACAAGCATTAAATATTGAACACTGCTTTTATTTACCCCCTTTTCCCCCCTGCCCCTTACCTTTCTCTTTTACGTAGTTTCACTAGTTCATCTGTTCTGTTCCAGAGTGAGTTCTGACCTCAGGAGCTGCATGAAGAATAGCCAGCATGAAGAAAACAAATCAGTCCAGGCAGAAGTGCAGAAGCGTCAAGAACATAAATGTAAATTGAGGGGGTTTAAAGTGTGGTATGTGTTCCATGCTGAGGCAGTAGTTTCCTGACCATAAAGCTTAACATTGTGCTAGTAGAAACCCTTTTGCCCTGCTTCTCTTTTGGCTGCCCTTAGTGTTGGGGCACACCAGAGACCTAGTCTGGATGGAAATAAGTATCCTTGGCTTGGTGAGTTCCGGCCTGAATTGGTTTCCTGACCAGTAGCTGCAGTCTTGAAATTGCTTGTGCTAACATGAGGAATAGTTGGGCTGATGGAGGGAATGAGTGGGCAGTTTAAAGGCAGGAATGGTTTCTTTGTAGAGTGGGTGTGTTTGGAAATGAGACCTTACTGCTTCCTGGGAGAAAGGGTTTTTCTCTTCTAAGGTCGAGTGCCGTTGTGGGGTTTTAGGGGTTTTTTGCTTCATCTGCTTTGAAGGTTGTTTGTAGCACTTTTAGGTCTTGGTGTATGAGAATATTTGGAATACAAGTCCAAATGAATTAGGGGTGTGTGTAAAACAATGAAGCTTCTTAAAATTTCAGCATGAGGGTCACTTTAAAGGACTCACCTGGATTTGATTCTGTTCATGTCTGCTCCAACACTTACTGATTCAGAGTATTCTGTGATTCAAAAGCAAGGATGTCTTAATTTAGGCTCTGGGAGTTTGTCTTGTCCACCACCCTTCTGCCATAGGTGCTTTCAAAACCATCCTGGAATTTCCTGTCCCTGCTGCAACAACAGTAAACTGCAGCTCTGTGTTTGACAGCCTGGCATTAAGTTAACTAGCACTGACTTTAGTTTTCCCTATGTGCATCAGGGTGTGATTTGTGAGATGACTAATAGTGCATGGGCAGCAGTTGTTCATGGGGTAGGACCAAGTTACCATCCCAGGCATAAGCACTTCCTGCTCCTCCAATTTGAAGCCTGAATTCCCTTGTCCTGGTAGAGTATCACTACTTAATGAGTACTTGTGCAAAGATAAAAGAAGTATCTGTTTCCCAAACGTTTGTTCTTGGTTACTTGTTCATCTAGATGAAACCTTAGAGGAAAACAAAATCCAGATACTTACTATGAAGTCTCTAGAATGCCATGAAACTTGTTGCACAGGTCTTTTTTTCATGTGTGGGAGTGGCTGGTGTTGCCATTTTGGTATCATGCAACACTACATCAGATGGCCAAAGAATCCTGTTCTGCTCAGACTTATTTTGAAGTAATACTTTCTTTTACTGTTAGCAGTTTGCCAGCAGCCTAAATGAAAGCCTAAATTAATGTGTGATGGGAGAAATGACCACAAATACTTGTTGATAAAACTAAGAATATTTTCCAGTATCTACCTATGGTACAAGGCTTCATTTTTTGTGGCAAGAAACTTTACAGGCTCTTTAACCTGAAATAATTTTTGATTCTCAATTTAATACCTTCAAGTATTCTGATGGTCTTTCATGAGCTCCTTCATCACTTTTACATTATGAAGACCTGTAAAAGGGAGGGACTGATTAGTTTTATGGTCTAGCATCAGCTAAAAAGAAATTGCTTTGTGACTGCTTCTTTTAAAGTGTAAGTCTTCCTGTATTCTACACCTGATTAGATGGCGTGTTTGTCCTTCTGAAATGGACTGTCAGGTTAGCAAAACATGATGACTTCCTTACTAAATTAAGGGAAACTTTTAAAAAATTAGTGATAAGAGTATATTTCACTTGCATTTCCCAGCTTTCAGTAGAGAATGAATAACGACCTAGTGTCATCTAGTGAGATGAATTAGCAGTTATTGAGAGGAATAATGAAAAATTAAAACTAAGATTTGAAAGAATGTTAGGTATGAGTGGAAGGAGAAGTTAAGGAAGAATGGAACAAATTTTAAGAACATTAACTAATTTTGTCCCTATTATCTTCTCAATAGACCTTTAACTCTCCAAATCTAAAGGAAAAGCAAGGAAAAAGTTGTTCTTCCAGAAATAAAGCTGAAATGCTTTCATCAGTCTGCTTTCTTTATCAAGGCTTTCCTTGTCAGGTTACAGGATATCCCAAGTGACTTGAATATGTGGTGGGATTTGTTGCCAGTAACTGCAGTGATTTTTTATCTTTTGTTCCACAGTGCAAGTTTCAAGCAGTTGACATTATTGTATCTGCTTTTCTCTCCATTGTAGGTTGCAGCTTATTACAGCAGAATTAGCAGTATTAGTTCTGGAAGAGCTGTGATCTGGGGCTTTCTGCCACTGTCAGGTGCAAGGATTAAGAGGGAGCTTGTTCAGCAAACAGCTGAGGAAAGATGTGGAATTGAGTTTCCTTCTGCCTGGCTGGGGGCCCCAGATATATTTGTTTCCATGTCTTGCATGAACTCACCGAGCTTCTGATCCAAAGTGAAAGGTCAGCTTTTTTCTGAGTAATTGCAGGAGATCACAGGTGTGTGCTACATGCTGAATGAAAAATAGGGGTCAGTGCTGAATGAAGCTTCTCATTGCTTTTCATCACTTCATGAGGCACTATGAAATTGGAAAGAGCTCTGCTGGGATCCCTGGGCAGGAGTAGGAAGGAAGATTTCTTCTGTAGGTTACAGGAGGAACAGGGAAAAAAAAACCAAAAGTGGGGAAGTAGAAAAATGGCACAAGATGCATTTTGATTCTAGCACTGCACCAGGCTGGTTGTGGGGAGTGTCCTGTAGCCAGGACAGGCTTGGCTGTGCCCTTGAGAGTTTGTAGGGATTGAAGGTAAAGATCACCTTTGATAATATCTGGGCCAAAGTGTGTTGCCTTCGCAGGAGCATAAGGAAAGGGTAACTTTGGTTCACAGGTAACAACTCAGTGAATAAAATACAGAAAGGAGTCTGATTACAGATAAATACTATGGAATTCAGACTGTTTGCTTGCCCACAGACTCACTGGAACACAGAGGGTTGCAGTATGCTTGAGAGAAAGCACTTTCACTGTAGTGTGTCCTGGGTGGATGGCACAGGGTGGAGGGACACAGCTCAGTGTAGCCACCTAGCTCACCGAATACAAGGTTTCCTGATGCTGTGGTTTGCTGACAGCTTTATGCTGGTACTGCAGCTTAAGGTGGCCCTGGTGATCCCTTTCCTCTACCCAAGCATTTGTGTGAGGAATTGGGTCAGAAACTGAACATGCTCTAACAGAATTGTTTTTCTCTGCATTAGTTTTCAGCTGGAATTAGTTCTTGATCAAATTGATTATGGTGAATTATTCTGTGACTGTGAAGGAAGAAGTTGAGAGCAGCTCTTTGGACAGTGAGTGCTGTGTTTACTTGTCTTACAGGGAATGTGAAACTGTTACACAAGTTAAAAATCTGGTCTCCTGTCTTGTTAGTGAGGAAAAAGTGGGTTCCTGTAGGTGTCAGTTTAGTGTAGGGATCCCCTTAAAAGCTTTGAATCACTCCCTGGAGCAGTGTGCTCTTCCTGCCCTATTTAGACCAACCTCGCAGTACAGACACCTTGGTTAGGTAATCACCACCAATACTGTCTCCTCTGATCCCTTCACAGGGTCAGCACTCAAGGAAACATCCTTCTACAACTCTGCATTTTCCAATTGCAGCTCTCATTCCCATAGCTGGTTAATGTATTTCTTGGGGCTTAATCTTGACAGGGGCCTTTTCATGTAGAGAAAAAGCAAAAACATTTATTAACCTGTGGTGAAGTTTGCTTTTCTCTTCTAGGTTTCTTGTTTTTCCTTATGCCCTCCAAGATGCTGAAATATTTCTCAGAATAATTGCTTATTAGTGGGTTAATGAAATTGCCCTTTTTTCATTTAAAGCTGCAATAAATGTTTGCCCATTTTTCTCTTCTTGTTTGCTTTTGGTACCAGTGTTGTAAGTGGCAATGAGGAAATAAGAAAACAGCTGGAGATGGGCATAGCAGTGGGTATGGAGTTGATTGCAATAGCCAAATGAAAGCCTTGAGTTTTTACTGTGAGAAAATGACTTAGTGAAAGAAACTTACCCAATGTTTTAGTTTCTCCTGTTGTTTGTAACTGTTTGGTGTTTTGCATGTGAAAGACACAGCTGGCCTGTTTGGATGTATGTCTGTCTGCTTTAGAGTAAGTTACACTCATGCAATGTTCATCTCTTATCAGGGTAGCTCTGCTGGAGGAAATGGATAGGCTGCCTACCTGTTAAACTGCTTTATCTTTGGCTGTGCTTAGCTGGGAGACTTTTCAGGGAAAAGATACAGCTGTTGCATGGTGGGAAGGAGAATGGCCAAGCACTCCTGCAGTTAATCTGCATCTGCTCATGGCCTTAAATATTTAAACAGACTTGTGTGGACTGCAGGCAGGAGGGAAAAATGTCTGTTGTCTATAACCCTTGTTGGATATATATGTATGTGTGTGTGTGTTCTTAATGCTTCTACAATTCCCTTCAAGTACTTAAAGGGGCTTCAGGAGAGCCAGAGTGGGACTTTGGACAAGGGCATGGAGGGGCAGGACAAGGGGGAATGGCTTCCAACTGGTTAGATTGGATATTGGGAAGAAAGGGAGTGTATCTGGGCTGAGACTCCTGTGCTGTAATCAGTAGGACAGTTGGCACTAAATTACTTTCTCTCAAGCAACCTTTTGATTCCTTGCATTCAAATCAAGTGTCAGTTGTATGAAATGCACAGCACTTCTTATTTCTGCTTGTTCCAGCTTTTTAGATGGGCTGTCCATTGGTTGTCTGAGCAAGCCTAGGTCTGTTGTTTGGATGTCACAGCTCCTTACCTGTCTAATTGGATTGTGACAGTGCACTGAGCTGTTCTGTGTCACGGTGTCTCTCGATAGAGCCTGCTGAGTGAGGCCCTGTGCAAGGGCTGGCTTGAGCTATTGGTGGGAATTGTGTTTTCAGATCATCTTTGGTCTTTGTTTTTGTCATTCTCCTTATTATGGAATATTTTCTCTTTTGCTTTTTTTCAGTCTTGATTTACTGCATCTTTTAACCTGCTGCTTTGTTTTTCCTTTTAGATTCAGTCATTGTGGAACTGAGCTGTTGGTGTAAGGTAGCAGTACCTGGTAGGAAGAGAGCTGGAGACAAAAGCCAGAAATAAAAAGTTGAGAGAAACTCTGCAGTTTTTATTCCTGGTGTTCTGCTGTAATGATCTTAGTTGTAGCAAATGACACGTCCTCCTGTAAATACAAAACTTGCCTATGAGACTCACCTTATGAAGAAGGAGAATTAGGGTAAAGAAAAAAAATTAAGTAAAAAAGTAGCAAATTGTTCAAGACAGAGTAAATGAAAAATGGCATGGACAGCCAGTGCAAAGCTCACTGCAGCAGAGATGGAGTCTTTACAGAGAGCTTATTTGATAGGAATGCACCCATACATTTTCCTCTCAAATTCAGGGTACCTCCTTTATCCCCACCTTGCAGTTGAAGAAGTTTGAAATTTGTAAATCCACGCTTCTTCAGAGGAACTCTCAGTAGTTGAATGAGATTTTTTAGCTGTCCAAAGCATCAAGTGAGACAATTCCTGTCTATTTCTGTAATTTTATATTTTTTAATATGACATTTAGTATATTGTGACATTTTCCCTGTGGCAGGAGTTTGGTTTAAAACCAGACATTTTCAGATGCACTAACTGATGGAAAGGAATGGACAATAGTGGATACTTTGGAATAGGCAGGAGTAAATGCTGATCCATATTCTGAGTGTTGGAGGCCAGGAGGTCTGGATTAGGATGCAGCAGCAGGCAGGGACAGTGGAAGTGGCAGTCTCAGGATGCAGCGTGTACTAGGACAGTGGAAGGAGCAGGCAGGGATAGAGGGGTGACTTGGGGGTGGCAGGGTCAGGATGCAGTGGCAGACAGGGATGGAGGTGGCACGGAGGTGGCAGGGTGGGGGTGCATGGCAGGCAGGGATGGAGGGGGCATTGAGGTGGCAGGGTCAGGGTGCATGGCAGGCAGGGATGGAGGTGGCATGGAGGTGGCATTGAGGTGACACGGAGGTGGCAGGGTCAGGGTGCATGGCAGGCAGGGATGGAGGTGGCATTGACGTGACACGGAGGTGGCAGGGTCGGGGTGCGTGGCAGGCAGGGATGGAGGCGGCGGCCCCAGCCCCGGTGCAGTGCGGCCTCTCGCCGCTCGGGGGCAGCCGTGCCCCGCCGTGTAACCCCCGATAGCCGCGCGACGGGAAACGGGGCGAGAGGTGACAGGGACAGGGAGCAGTAGCGGGGTGTGAGTTTCTTTACCGGACGGCTGTAAGAATCTGTCCATTCCTTTCACACAGGTACACCCCTCACTGTGAGTGCCTTTAACCTGAGTCTTGCTGCAGGCATTTCCTTGGTCTCCCTGTACACCTGCATTCCTAGGCTGGCAAACTTGCTGACAATGTGAGCCATATGCCAAATTGTTCATGTATGCCAGTGGCCTGTTCCTTGGTGGACATAGGATTTTCTGCTTTACAAGTGAGAAGTGGTGCCTTTGTACTACTCCACTTAAGAATCATAGAGTACACTGGCAAATTTTGGCCTCTTGGCTTGCTTTTAGGTGACTTGGCAGTGTTGTTACCAGCTGATATTGACTGTGAATGTGAAGGTCTTTCCTTCCTCTGCACCTCTGCTCAGAGCTGCCTGTGCTAGTATCAAGGTTGCAGACCTCTGCTCAGCATCAGAGTTGCATGAGCTTTACAGATGGACTTCTGCCATTTTCCCCTCCATCTTACATATTTTATTGTTACCTGCTTGACCATTTATCACATTTTTATGTGTTGTTTAGCTGTGTCCTTCCTTTATTTGTTCAGATGCTTTTGGTCACCTGGAAAGTCTTCTCCCTGCAAATACTTAAGATAATTGTAAAACACTTTGGCAGTTGCTGTAAGCCAAAGACCTGCTCTGTTCTGATTGCCTGCTGTCTGGTGTTAAGTACTTACATCATCTCGTGTACTTCAGCTGTTTGTCCATATGGATTTGCTCTGACTTGAAAGGCTGATGGGTGGTGAAGGGAAGGAGAGGCGGGATCCCTGCAGGGAGTGCACATGAAGCCATATGTCGGTATTCCTGGGTGTCTGGTGCCCTCTGGAGACTGTGGCTGCCCACGACATCACGAGTGTCAAGACAGGACATTAATTTATGTCCCTAGCCTGGGCAGGCTGAAGAGCAACATGAGCTTTATTGTTTTCACAGCAGAAGTGGAGGATATTAGAAAAGACAGTAGAGTAAAAGCAAGAACTCTCTAAAAATAATAGAAATTACATGTCTTATGATTTTTAAAGCTAATGGAGGCTTGATAGCTGTGCTTCATGTTTATGTCTTGTGTAAAATCAAAGTATGCAAGATTAAGCGTAGATATTTGAAAATAGTATGGGGATATTAAAGTGTTGAGTTAGTAAGGGAGATTAAATATTTATATTAATTCACTTAGCTGGTCTGAGAGGCCAGTCAGTCTAATGGGAAAATACAGAAGTCTCTTAGCAAATCTGGAACTGGATTCAGGAATTTTTCACAGGCTTAGTAAGGAAGCTGGCTTTTTTGTTACTTTCTTCTTATCCAAAATTGACCTGGTACTTTTTTAATGCTCAATGAGGGGTATAAGAAATGGGATCCTGATGCAGGGAAAGCCCTTGGCATGGTTAGGGACCTCCTTTTATTTTTACGAAGTAAACCACGTGGAACAGAGATGGAAAACAAGAATGCTCCTTCACTATAATCTCATTCCTTTCATTTGGGAAAAAGCTGCAAAATGATAATTTCTTTTAGCTCTTATTACTCTTGAAATAACCTTCCTGCATAATGAGAATACAGGAGTTTAATATTTTTCCCCAACTGCAGTGAAGAACCCTGGGTGATCTGAGGAGGCACAAAATCTCAGTGTTATGTTTGCATGCAGCAATTGTCAGAGTTACAGTTTGAGGCCCACCAAAATGCTGAGCTTCTGTATTGTTGTTTGTGACTGTATGGATGGATTTAACACAGGTATCATGAGATACTTGGAGTCCAACCAGCTCAGAGTCCACATAATTTACATTGAATTAAGATTTTACCTGAGCAGCTAGGGCTCATTCAGCTGAGGAGGGAGTGCACAGTGCACCTTTGGATCTGCTCAGGGCCCAGCAGTGCCAGAGGCAGGAGCAGGAGTTGAACTCCAGGCTGCTTACAAGAGACATACTTGCCTAACTCCTTTAAGTCCTTGTGTTCAGAGTTTAGACTTGAACTAATAGTAGTTTCATATGAAATAAGTGGAACTCATGTTCTTGTGGTTAATTCTTAGTGCCTTCCTGGAAAAGTTCTGCAATTCTCAAATGTAATACTTTCTTTAAGGTTGCTTTTTGATTTTAACAGTGTGGTAATCTTGTACCTTTAAAATTTATAGCCACAGACTGCCTCTGGTACTGCTAAACTATGTGAAATGATTAAACAAGCTCAATAAGGAATAATACTGCTTTACATCTTGCTGGTGGGATTTGTGGTCTTTGAGAAACGGGAACATGCATATCACTTAATCTCTCTTCCTTGCTTTCCTTCCTTTCCAAGAAGCTGACACAGTTGTCTCACTGCAGGCAGTGTTCTGTGATTGCCTTGGTTTGCAGTGGTGATGGGCTTGTGGAGACCTAAAGCTCTCAGCTCCTGTGTTCTGAATATGATTGGAATGGGTTGGGTGTTTCTAGCTGGGCTGCTTGTTCTTCTGTGGGGTTTGTGCAGTTGTTAAATACATTGGATGGTGTGCAGCATTCATTTTCTTGTTTTTACAGCAGGAAGGTGAAATGGAAGGTGAGGCAGTCGACGCTATTGTGGAGGAATCAGAAACTTTCATTAAGGGAAAAGAGAGGAAAACCTATCAAAGGCGCCGTGAAGGTGGACAAGAGGATGATGCTTGTCATATACCACCAAACCAAGCAGATGGAAGTGAAGTGGTGCAGGATGTCAGCAGTGGGGTGCAGATGGTGATGATGGATCAGCTGGATCCAACTCTTCTTCAAATGAAGACCGAAGTAATGGAAGGTGCAGTGCCTCAAGAAACTGAGGCTACTGTGGATGACACACAGATCATAACACTTCAGGTTGTTAATATGGAAGAACAGCCTATAAACCTTGGTGAGCTTCAGCTGGTTCAAGTACCTGTACCAGTGACTGTACCTGTTGCCACCACGTCTGTGGAAGAACTGCAGGGAGCTTATGAAAATGAGGTTTCCAAAGGAGGCCTGCAGGAGGGGGAGCCCATGATCTGTCACACCCTCCCTTTACCAGAAGGCTTCCAGGTTGTGAAAGTGGGTGCAAATGGTGAGGTGGAGACACTGGAACAAGGTGAACTTCAGCCACAGGAAGATCCCAATTGGCAGAAAGATCCAGACTATCAGCCACCAGCCAAAAAAACAAAGAAAAACAAAAAGAGTAAGCTTCGCTACACTGAGGAAGGCAAAGATGTGGATGTCTCTGTATATGACTTTGAAGAGGAGCAGCAGGAGGGTTTGTTGTCCGAGGTTAATGCAGAAAAGGTGGTGGGCAATATGAAGCCACCAAAACCAACAAAAATTAAAAAGAAAGGTAAGTTCCCCATCTGCAAATGGATTTTGAAAATGCTTTTGTTGTGGTGATTGCAGAGTGATTGAGGCGAATGAATATGTGTGAGTGGGAGGAGAGCAGACATGCCCAATGCTGCTTGCTCACAATGTAATAGTGCTTGACTGCAGTGTTTCTTGGGCACACCTCCCTTCTCCTCTCTATATGCTGACAGGGAGATCATTTTCCACAAGAATGATACTGTGGCATTAATATTCTTATACAAATATGATTGAAAAGATTGTTCTCTTTGCTGTAGTACATGTGTAACAGTTCATGTGCATGTTTTACATCAGGACCCAATGGTATAATTAATTCTGTGGGCTTTTTCCTAACCAGTTGCTGCGTAAGGTAGATGGTGCAAAATACAGTAATAAGTGTGTTTGATTTTTGTTAAAACCGTAAGTTAAGGAGCCCTTTTTAGAGTGCAGAAAGAACATTAAGTGCTGGCATACCAGTGAAAATTGGATCCAAACCAGCCACAGGCAATGCAGTTGGATTTAGTGGTGCATGGTGACTCCTTGCAGTAGTTACACCCCCAAGAATCTTTCCTCTTACGTTACACAGTAGAGCACAGTATTATGAAAGACTAAACATGATTTCCTTCATGGCCAGGTGTAAAGAAGACATTCCAGTGCGAACTGTGCAGTTACACTTGTCCGCGTCGTTCCAACTTGGACCGCCACATGAAAAGCCACACCGATGAAAGACCACACAAGTGCCATCTCTGTGGCAGGGCTTTCAGGACAGTCACATTGCTGAGGAACCACCTCAACACTCACACAGGTACTCCTGACTTTGCATACATTGTTTTTGTAGCATCTGCTCTGCCATCAGAACAAATAGAGTGGAGATAAACCCTTCTCATTTTCCTAATTCCTCTTATGGAAGAAGTTGTTTAAAGGAAGTTCCTTCCTTTAAAAAAGATGAAATTGTGGAGTTGTTTTCTGCCTGGCCAGGCCAGGTGCAGAGCTTATCCTGTTCACAGGTACAAAATTGATCCTAGGCTTGATCTCAAGTTACCTGAAGTTACAGAAATGTTCTCTTTGCCTTGGGCATTAGCACTTGTGTTTTCAGCTTGTTGTGTCTTACTGCCAAAAAAAAAAGAGTGTAATTCATAATCCCTCATTTTCTCTGCTTACTGAAGCTATGTCTAACTAGCTGGTTTCTAATGTGTAAACAAGCAAGTGGTACAAAACCAAAGGAGTCTGTTTCCTCACTGAAATGATATTAATTCTCTAAGATCTTTAATCTGTTAGTTATTTATACAAAACCTCTGACTTCTGTGCATTCTGTTGCTCTAATTTAATCTTTCAGAACATGAAAGCAGTGTTGCTAATTCACTTTAAAAACAAAAAAAACCAAAAAAATCCACAACCAATGCTGGCTCATATTTTCTTTTGTCACTAAATCTCTGTGTCACTGCCTTCCTGTCTTGCTGCACACCATTAGGTACTCGCCCTCACAAGTGCCCAGACTGCGACATGGCCTTTGTGACCAGTGGAGAGTTGGTTCGGCATCGCCGCTACAAACACACCCACGAGAAACCATTCAAATGTTCCATGTGTGACTATGCCAGTGTGGAGGTACAGGACTTGTTACAGTGCTGAGTGCTTCCTTGTGCGCTTCAAAGCTTGTTCACCATCTGTTGCAAACTCTGTTCTTAGGCATTTCCTCTTTGGCCGTTTGGTTGAGAGGCTCTGGGCAAAAGAAGTTGTAAATCAGGGATGCTCTGGGAAGCAAATGGTGGGATTTCTTCAGTGAATCAGAAAGCAGTTTGAGATCACTTACAGAAATTCTAGGTGATACCCGTTTCCTCTTTGGAGACAATGGTTGTCACAGTCTCTTAAATGATTTGTCCTTTAAGCTGATTGCAGGAATTGTAGTGTGCTTCATGTAAAAGGAGACAGACATTTCCTGCTGCAGTGGGATGTCCTTTCAGTCCACAGTGCCCTCCCATTTTAGAAACATGCATTCTGCACATCATCTGTTTATGCCATGAAGGTGTCTGTAGCTAAAACTAATGAGCCATTGTCTTAGTATTGGTGAAAAGCTGCTTTGCTAATGTTAGATGATAGCTTAACTTGGCTGAGCAGATTAGAAATTCTTGAATACCTTCCCTCCATGCAGTATAATTGGATATTTTATAGGACAGCTTTTATATTGTGAAAGGAAATTTGAGCCCAATGATGAGCAACATAATTTTTTTAAAAAAGGGATGTCTGCAGTGGAAGAAGGCTACAGTGGGAGAGCTTGAGTAGGGGCTTCAGGTTTTTTTTTCCTGCCCACGCTGTGCCTGCAGTGCTGTCACTTCAGGTCCTGTGGTTTGAGTGCTGAATAAGTTACGTTGCAGGGGTTTTCATAGTATAAATTAGGAAAGAATAACCAAGTTGGTCCTTATGAGGTCATGCTGCTTTTTGTAGGCATAAGTTGGTGATTAAGCAGCGTGATCAGGCTGGGGTAGAAAATGCCATACTTATGGTGTTCTTGCTTTGAGCTGGGTTTGTACCTTCTAAATAAAAGCAGGAGAAGAAAAGAATTAAGCTTCCCCACATGACTTCCCCTGTGTCTCTCCAGGATATTTTAAAATTTAGGGTGTCTTCAGATGCTGAAATAGTCAATAACAGTAAGGTGAGCGCAGAGTCTAAGTCAGGCCCCAGTGGGTGTGGGAACAAGCGTCAAGCAAGACTGGGAGTGAAGCTGGGAGGTGAGGTGGAGTGGGCAGGAGCAAGCGGCTGTGTGCAATGGGAAAATGGCACTGAAACGTGCTTGCTTGGTTTTGTGTCTTAAGTAAATATAAACTACTTTAAACTCTTGACTGATTTCTTGTAGTTTTGGCAATCTGGCCTACTCATCTGTACTAACTTCAGTCTTGCTCTTGGCTCCCAGGTTAGCAAATTGAAACGCCACATCCGTTCGCACACCGGGGAGCGCCCGTTCCAGTGCAGCCTGTGCAGCTACGCCAGCAGAGACACCTACAAACTGAAGAGGCACATGAGGACCCACTCCGGTACTGATGCCATATTCTCTTAGTGGCAGAGAGCTGAGGCTGCAGTGTCTGCTGACAGCAAACAAATGCTATTGTGTAGTTTAATATCAAACCGTTATAAAGTGCGTTGCTGAAGAGAATGCACCATGTTTTGTAAGCACTGATAAATTTATAATGTGATTAAATTGCTGCGCTGAGAAATGAGCTTGGAGGATTCTGATTTCTAGTTTGAGTGTGAGATGGTAAAATGAAGGCACCTCTAGTATGAACAGAAGAAACTTCTGTTTGCAGTGTTCCAGTTGAAGAGTAGAGCCATTTGCAGTTTCATGCTTCAGTGCATTTTTAAAAGCATCTCATGCATGTTAGTTCATAAAGATGCTAATTTTTCCTTCAATATAAATAGGGATGATTTTAGCACAGAATGTTACTGCAGTGCCAAATTAATCATATTGCGAAAATTGAAGGGGGGAAAGATGCCCTTTTATGTATACATGAACATTCAGAACTTCCTAAAAAATCTGAAGTCACTTGCTCTCTTCTGGCGGCTTGCACATAGCTTTTGCCTGCATTTCTCAGAGTAAGAATAATTTAACTTCCTTGAGGATTGAACTTTAGTTTCTTTGTAGAAAGATGCTTACTGGAGCTACAACTTGCAGAGAAAGATGTTATTGTGCGCTTTGTGGAATTACAATTTCTGTTGTCTAACTGCGTGTTTCAAGTTTCTGGGAGGTTGTTTGGGGCTTCTTAATGAGATTTCTTTTTAATAAAACTACTTGTTCCATTTTTCCTTTTGTTCCTGAAGGAGAGAAGCCATATGAATGTTACATCTGCCATGCTCGCTTCACTCAGAGCGGTACCATGAAGATGCACATTTTGCAGAAGCACACGGAGAATGTGGCCAAATTCCACTGTCCTCACTGTGATACTGTTATAGCGAGAAAGAGTGACCTGGGTACGTGTCTCCCAACCGTGGCCATTTGCTGAAGATGGTACAAAACTTCCAGGAATTAGAGTTCACATAACCCAACTGCTGTCTCTTAACCCAATACCCAGTGTGGTAACTGCACAACATGAAGCATAGCTTCACATCTGGGGCTGGTAACTCACACCTTTAGCTTACCATAGCTGCTGCAAGTTAGAACAATTTTCAGTTTCTTCTCATTATTTGAATTTCTTTTTTCCAAGCATACAAGGTAAGTTACTGTTTGCCCATAGATAGAAGGCATTTATTGAGCTTGGACTGAGATTTTGACAGCATAAGGATTGGGATCTGAAAAACAAGATCACTTGGCTTAACCTTCTGCACATTGGAGGCCATTAAGTTTCATGCAGAGATATTTTCATCAAGTTAAAAGGTTTGAATTAGACCAAGCATGTAACTTTTTAAGATTTGGAGCTGTGTGCTCAGAAAATGCCCTGAGTCCTTGCAGCAGGACATTCCTGATCTAGAGTGTGATTCCAAGCTCTTAACGTTTCTAGAAGGTGACAAACAATATTGTGCCCAGAACAGCTGAGGGGAAGGAAGGAGCCATGATTTGGCAGAACTTTCTGTCTTTAAACAGAACTGTCACCCAAGTAATGGGAAGGCAGGCTCCATTCCAGTAAAGACAACTGCTACAGTGAGAGGCAGTTTGAGAGGAAGGCAGTCAGTTGATGTCAGGAGCAAACAAGCTGATTTACAGCAGAGGAAAACTGATGTTAGCTATGAAGAATTTTTCTTCTAATAATGCTTTAATCTACTCTAAGCTACCTCGTGCAGCTGTGGTATGCTCTTAGTTGGAGGATTTTAAAGAAGTGACTAAAACCTCTGCTGGGGATTATCTGCTGGTATCCCTGTTGCCTTCTAGTCCTGTCACTCTGACTTCTAATCCTACAGAAAATCCTGTTTCCCCCCCCCCCAGTGAATTACCTGGCTTCTGACTGTATCCAGGCAATTCAAGTTAGTCTTAAACATAACAGTCCACAAGACACTTCAGTTTGGCAATCATGTGTCTCCTAATTCAAGTATCCTTAAATCAGCACAGATTGCAACTAATGCAACCAAATATGGAATCCTGTGGAAAATCTTAATAGAGTTTTCTGCAGGCTCTTTCTGTCTAGAAATGGTTCTAGTTGGTTTTACTTGCAAGTCCTTCAGGTTTTTAGTTGAATTGTAAATTAACTATTCCACTGTTTCAGCTGAGCTTGAGAGGGAGTATCACTGAAGAACCATGGGATCACCTTTCATGCTTGGAAAGCCATGGTGGTGAAAGCTTTTGATTCTTTTTTCCTGTAGGTGTCCACTTGCGGAAGCAGCATTCCTACATTGAGCAGGGCAAGAAGTGTCGCTACTGTGACGCTGTGTTCCATGAGAGGTATGCCCTCATCCAGCATCAAAAGTCCCACAAGAATGAGAAGCGCTTCAAGTGTGACCAGTGTGATTATGCCTGCAGACAGGTGAGCTGGGGGCACTGGCACCCCTTAGGAGTGTTAGGACAGCAGCTGAAAGTACGGGATGGAAATCTTAGCTGTTAGGTTTACCAGCTGCCAAGATCAAATTAGCTGTCTGAATTTTTTGAAGGGTGTAAAGGAGAGTACAAGTGGCTTTTTCTTGATGTGACTGTGTCCTGTAGAGAAGAACCTTCTAATTCACAACCTTGTTGTACCCATTGACCAAGGGATAAGAGTCCATATAGGATAGAAGCAGCTAGGACTGAATATGCCATCAATCAAGATGTTCTTGCATTGCCATGGAATCGTTCTTTTCCTGATATTAACCATAAAATTTTGGCCGTGTTTTAGCATAAAGTTCACTTTCCTGTATCCATTTACACAAATTCCATTTTTCCTGTCCGTGCCAGGAGCGGCACATGGTCATGCACAAAAGGACCCATACTGGAGAAAAGCCTTATGCCTGTAGCCATTGTGATAAAACCTTCCGCCAGAAGCAGCTCCTCGACATGCACTTCAAGAGATACCATGATCCCAACTTTGTCCCTGCTGCCTTTGTCTGCTCCAAGTGTGGCAAAACATTCACTCGCAGGGTAAGGGAATATCTTTGAACTCGGGAGGGTTGGGGTGCAATGAGGCTTTTTTAGCCAAGGACAGGGGAATGTTTACCCAGAAGGAAAGATGGGTGAGGTACAGGGTAAAATATGAATCTTTTAATAGAGCCCTTCTCTCTGAGAGGAAAAGAGAGGAGAGAGAATTCAGAATTGGTACCAACACACAGTAGTGTTGACATGACGAGCAGTGTGGAAGTACAACTTTATTCATAGAGTTAATGAATGTACACATACCCAGTAAAGAATCTCTCTTAAAAACAAAAAGCAGAAGACATAGAAATGTGTCACCAGAAATGTGTTAGAAAATACAGAGCCAGAAAGTCTGATCTTGAATTTAATGCATGTTTTAACTTTTCTTGTGTTTTTAATCTTTCACTGAATAGAACACAATGGCCAGACATGCTGATAACTGCTCTGGCCTAGATGGTGGGGAAGGAGAGAATGGAGGAGAGACAAAGAAAGGCAAACGTGGCCGAAAGAGAAAGATGCGTTCTAAGAAAGAAGATTCCTCTGATAGTGGTAAGAACAGCTTGGTACCTTCTGAGAATTACAGATCTGTGATTCACTGTGTGTTAGCTGCTGGTTTGCCAGTTCTGCAGGTTTCTTCTGGCACTTGAAAGAGTCTTGTCTGGTTGGCAAACACAGAATATAGTGATACATGGCCAAGTACAGAGGGATTTACTGCCTGTGAGGGATGATATAGATCCTGCTGTCCCAGGCCTGTTCCAAGACAGTAGTTTAAAAAACACTGTCTGACACCCCTTGTGTCAACTGTGCCATTCCTGTCCTGCCTGTGTGGGAAAATCTGGTAATTTTTTTCAGAGTCCCAGAAGAGTCTGTGGTTGTGCAGCACATTGCTATGAAATGTTACTTGATCCTTCTTCACCATTACTGGGTGGCATGTCTAGACAACTCCACCATTGAGAATAGTATGGCTACTTCTGTGGAGGAAGGCTGAGATTAGTATTATATATGAAGGAAAAACCTCAGTCCTAGTCCTGTCTCCTGGTAGAGGAAAAACTTCATGTCTTCAACAGGAAGAGCCAGGTAGAATCTCAAGACCAACCAGTTCAAAGATGATTTTGCAAAAGGAGTGTTGCTGATAAGTCTTTTATCTTGAGTGCTTTATATAATTAATTAAGGAGTGTAGGTTGGGAGAACAGGGATGTTTCAAGCTAGACAATGCTATCTGAAAATCTCACATGGTAAACAAATTTTAGGATGAGTGTGATCAAATGATTTGCGAACCTTGATTCAAAAACTATAGAAATTGATGCTTAAACTCGTATTGGTGTAGATATTTGGAAAAATGTATTTGTTGAATTAACTAATGATGCGTTTAAAACATGAAAAGTTTATGGAGGCAGGGTAAAATAGCTGATGGAAGGTAATTCAAAATGTGGCATTCTGGAGTATTGCATTCTTAGTCTCTGATTAGAAATCCTCCTGGGAGTTCAGCCTGTTTTGAAAACTCACATTTTATTTAGTTGGTTTGGTCTGAGTTTAAAGCAGTTTTTTGTGGAGGAGGCTGGTCAAAAGTCAGGCTTGTTAATGAGCTGATGATATGCAGTGAATGATGGCCAGGCTCTGTGCTGAGGGAATCCCTTCAGCCTCAGTGGAAGTGGTAAGTATGGGTTGACCTCAGGAGTCATTTGATATGTATGAAGAATTGACCAGTGAGAGCTGAGTAGCTGTAAGAAAGATGTGCTAATCACCTGCTTGAGGAATTGCATTATTCACTGTTTTGTTTATTTGGTGATCTGCAGTTTCATGAGCTTTGGTAACTACTAAATACCTAAAAATTTAGAGCAGAGCTGGGATGAAATAGACTTATTTGTGTTACTTTGTGGGGGGAGGAGGGAAAGACCAAATAGGGAATGATAGCTTTGGCTCTTGGCTGTCCAGCATTAGACAGAATATTAATTGGTAGTTGAGGGGAGATTGTAAAGGACCTCTTAAAACCTGGGACCTGAGAAATCCAGTAAATAAATTCCCTATTAACTTTAAGGAGTGTTGTGAAGAATAAACAGAGCTTGAGGGGTAGGAGACTGGATGCCTGTTGGGGTTACTGTGTTTCACAGAGATCCTGGAATGGCTGCTACAGCAATTTACGTGGGATGTACCTCTTTTATCCTCTTGCCCCTGTATTTTTCCCACACTTCTTGAAATCACCTCATCCCCTCCCCTAAACCCTGTAAGTAGTCCTTTGTGATCCCAAATGGTCTTCCTCCTGCATGCTATTGTGTCCCAGCTAGGAATTCCCCAACACCCCACAATATCAAAGGTGATCTCAAGAGCTGCTCCCATGACTCACTGGGATGGGTTTCTCACCTGGTGGCTCTCCTTGAGTGTCCTGGCAAGAAGTTTCTTCCTGAGAAGTCATAAGTTTGGGTTCCCACCTTCCATTGTGCAATGCTGTGTGTTGTGCAGGTGGGACTTGGATGGGCTGTTGGACCCTCTGATGGGCTTGGGAGTAGCCCAGCCATGTATTATTTGGTCTCCTTTGTGCTGTTGTCTCTGAGCTCCTTTGTGCATGCACAAAGTAGCTTTTACCACATAATCTAACATAATTAAATTGCCTTTTGCTTTCTAAAGGGCAGCTTGTTCCCTCTAGGTGAGGGTAACAGATTAACAATCTGTGGCAACAGTTTCTGAACAAAGACCTTAATTTGCCTTCTTTCTCAGTGGCCTTGACTCCTTTAATTCCATCCCTTTTGGATGGGATTTCATGGTGCTTCTCTGTAGACGGATCCGCTTTATTCTTGTTTAACCTGAAGATTTATCTGACATCCTTTCTTACAGAGGAAAATGCTGAACCAGATTTGGATGATAATGAAGATGAGGAGGAGACAGCAGTAGAAATTGAGGCTGAACCAGAAGTTGAGCAAGAGGCTCCTGCACCACCTCCCAGTAAGAAGAGAAGAGGAAGACCACCAGGCAAAGCTGCTGCGCAACCAAAACAATCCCAGCGTAAGTCACTGATTGAAGTTTACCTTACCCTGCTTGCTTGAGCACCTTTTTCATTGGATTTGGTGTTCTTGTAGATGTGATCCCTTCAAATGAGATTATTTTAAAAGTAGGTAACTGTACTTGTCTCTACATTGTCAAGAACTCACCTTGAAATTTGTTAATGTTTTCCTGGTCATGAGGGAACATGGCCACTTCAGGCCATGCTAAAAAAGAAAGGACATTATTTTTTGTTTAGTATTGTTTCATTTCATAGTTGTGCAAAACTCCTCACTTCTTTTTGTACTAGTTATGATGTCTCTGCTGACATACAGTCCTTGGGAAAACTGCTGTCAGTGAAAACATCATGGTGTTCTTACCTGGCTAGCTTTTGCAGGTGTTGCCAAAAATGAACTTGCTTCAGGCCATCAGTTTTGAGCCCAGACCAGTGCAGGTGTTGTTTCAACTCCACAGGGGTGTTGTTAAGAATAGACATTGTAACTGTGCAAAGTCGAAGTAAATAAATTTCAGGCTCCAAGTAGGACAGGAAATTAGATGTTTAAGGAGGTGGTGGCTTCCTCAGTGGCTTGCTGTCTGCTCAGTGCTACAAAGTATGGCTTGTTTTCTCTCTGGAATTATTCTGGGGAAACATTTAATGGTGAATTTGTCATCACTAAATTACCCGGAAGTTCCAGTTTTTCCTTAGGCCCACATATTGATATGGGGTTTGGTTTTGTTCATTATTCTACAAAATCCATTCTTTGAAAAAGGTTTTAGTGTGAAAACGTACACTGCAACTGTTGTCCTGGGAGCCCATCTTCATAAAGGGGCAAGAAAACAGATGCTTGGATGAGTGAGGTGGGGTGAGTTGCTCCCCACTGATGTGGCAGTGCTTGCTGTGGGCCTCACCTTCCCTTGCCATGGAATGATCTTAAGGATCTATCAAAGAGTTGCTTGAGGCATGCAGGCTGGCTCTGGAAGCAGTAAAATAATCTGTTTCTTTCCCCCTCCTCCTTTGTTTTTGCCCTTCCAGCAGCAGCAATCATTCAGGTTGAAGACCAGAACACTGGTGAAATTGAAAATATTATAGTTGAAGTGAAGAAAGAGCCTGATGCAGAAACAGCAGAGGAAGAGGAGGAAGCTCAGCCTGCTGTAGTGGAAGCTCCCAATGGAGACCTCACCCCTGAGATGATTCTCAGCATGATGGACCGGTGATGGAGGAAAACCACATTGGCTGACTGAACTGGCCTGGGCTGTGTTTAAGCGGCTCAAATCTATTTTTTTCCTTTAATCTTTTTTTCTTGGCTTTGGGAAATGCATCATTTTAGACCATTTTACCAAACATACTGGGAAATAAAACAATGTTAGAATGTGATTTAACTAGAACTTGCTGTTTTATGTTAGCATTACAGGATCATGGAACATTAGGAAATATTTTGGAGTCCTCGAGGGTTTCGTCTGAGATGCTTGATATAGTTTTGCTCTGAACTGCATTGTAAAGCTGGTCCAAGGGCCGTGTTTACGTGCACCAAGTTTTAATATACAAAAGTGGAAGCCTTGACTAGAGTATGTGGAAAACCACTCCGGACTTGCCCTTCCAGTTCCCAGAGTCCTTGAGCCTCTTCTCTCAGTAGTGTTTTTAACTGTAAATGCAGACTTGGGAGGGTTCTAGACTTTTGAAATGTTTTTTTGGTTGGGTTTTTTTTTGTTTTGTTTTGATTTAGTTTTTTTGTTTTTGCTTTCTCCCACTGAGTAGCTCCAGTTCTCCAAGTCAGCTGCACATGGTAGTTTTGGCATGCTCCAACTGGTTTCTGTCCTTAATATGCTTTGCTTTCTGCAAAGCATTTCTGTAATGGTCAAGCTTGTAAATAACTTTTTTTTTTACATTTTAATCTTTTTCCATTAATTAAGAGGTATGCAAAAATGCAGTTTAAAGAAACCCCAGTATTCTGATTCCTTTCAAACTAAGTGACAAGAGAATTGATAGAGTGTAAATGTTGGAAAACCTGTTGATAAGGTAGAGAAAAGATGTACCCAGACTATTGCTTGCAGAACAAGAGAAACTCACATGTGAAATCTGGTTTTGAAGCACAAAAAAATTTGTATGTTATAGAATCTTAGACTGGCTTGGGTTAGAAGGCACTTACAGACCATCTAGTTCTACCCCCTGCCATGGGCAGGGACACCCTTCAATAGACCAGCTTCCTCCGAGCTCTGTCCAACCTGGCCTTGAACACTTCCAGGGATGGGGCAGCAACAGTTTCTCTGGACAACCTGTGCCAGGGCCTCACCAGGAAGAATTGCTTCCTAATAGCCCATCTAACCCTGCCTTCTGTCAGTTTAAAGCCATTCCCTGTTGTCCTGTCTCACCATTCCCTTGCCAAAGGTCCCTCTCTGGCACTCTTGTAGGCTCCCTGCAGGTTCTGTAAGGCCACAATTAGGTCGTCCCCAAACCTTCTCTTCTCCAGGCTGAATACCTCCAGCTCTCTGTCTTTCCTCATAGGAATGGTGCTCCATCCCTCAAATCGTGTTTGTGGTCTCCACTGGACTCGCTCCGACAGTTCGATGTCCTTGTCCTAGGGATCCCAGAGCTGGATGCAGCACTGCAGGTGGGGTCTCACCTGAGTGGAGCAGAGGGGCAGAATTCCCCCCTTCCTGCGGCCCACAGGGCTTTGTTTGCAGCCCAGCACACTCGGCTTGGGCATATCCAGTCTCCCTCACCAGCTCCCCCAAGTGCTTCTCCCCAGGGCTGCACTGGGGCTTGTTAAGCCTTCTGAGGTTCCCATGGGCCACTTCTTGAGCTTGTCCAGGTGTGGCCCTGGATGGCCCTGTCCTTCAGGTGTGTCACTGCACCCTAAGCTTGGTGTTACCAAACCTGCTGAGGGCGCACTCGATCCCTTCATCTGTGTCATTAATGGTGATACTAAATAATGCTGGTCCCAGTATGGACCCCTGAGGGGCACCAGTCACTGCTGTCCATCTGGAGTCTGAGCCGTTGACCACTGCCCTCTGGATGTGACCATCCAGCCAATTTGAGACGTATAATTAACCTTTTTGAGTTATAATTTCACAAATACATTTTCTTTGCTCTATCTTGTAGTTGTATTTTGTGTTTATGAATCCTATGTTAAGACAAAAGTGGTGATTTATAAGTGGGTCACTGCAGCCCTCAACCTGGGCCAGGAAATTTTATTAATAGGTCAGTAATTCTACAATTTTTGAATCTCTGATAAAGACAAAAAAAGGAATAATGTGAAATACAAATGATGCCTGTATATGAAAATGTCACATGTTAAAATATGTAAGCTTTTTATAGAGCCTCAGTCTTGCTGATTTCAAACAAATTTTTCTTCTATGTATCGCTTTTAAGAGAGCTATCAGTTTAGCTATCAGACTCTAGGTTGATGCATTTTTGTACTTAGCTGTACTGTGTGATATTTTTCATTATTTTAGGAAGCCAACATGGGAAAAAAATACTGTTATAAAATATGTAATGGGGTTTGAAAGCTGGGAAGGAGAATATACTGCTGTACAGCTAATAAATAATAACGAATTAACACGTGTGCTCACTGGCTGCTTTCTTTGTGTACATCAACGGTGTGACCTGGCAGCCATCTCCAGATGGAAAAGCTGCTCTTCCCAGAAGGATGCTGTCAACAGGGACCAGCTCCTTTCTCACTGCAGGTGTTCCCTCTGCCCCATGCCAAATGCAAGGTACCTGTCCTTGACCTTAAATCAGGGTGTGCTGCCCTGTGTGTTGAGGAGGGAGAATGTAAAATGCAAATGCTGGTGTTAACAGCTTGAGCTTGCAGGAACATGTGAGTAGTTGTTACTTCTGTTTGTTTTGACTGATTTTAAATGATTATAGCTGATGGTTTCATTAATAGGAATATTGTTTAATTCTGAAAATGGGACTGGTACTTGGGTGGATTTTCTGTTGTATGTTTTTTTAGTTACTTGTGACAGCAGCTGAGGGTGCCAGCTATGGGCAGTCACTGCAGGTTCAGGATAAAACCTCCTACTGCTGGTGCAAGAGTCCCTGCAAATGACATTACTTAGGAGACTGTAGCCAAGCACAAGAGTTGCTAGTTCTGGTTTTCACTAGGTGTTTGGTGACTTGTTATCCCTGGTCTTGAGAGATGGTCCTTCTATGACTTGCCAAGAAAAGCCTGTCTGGAGGTGGAAGGTTGGAGTCCTGAGCAGGCTGGAGGCTTGTTGCAGCAGGTGGGAGAGGTTGTGTAAGGGCTGCTTCTGGGAGAAGTCAGGTCTGGCTGAGAAATGGGTAAATCCTCAAGTGCTTTCCCAGCTCGGCAAGGGGCTTGTGTACTCAGAAGCCAAAGATGTTTCAGTCTGAGGAAGTGCTGAGGTGGTTTTGCATAAGCCTGGAGCTGGGGAGGCTTGTGGTGAGCAGGAAAACCAAAGGTGTCCTTGGGATCTGTAAGGAGAACCACCATCATCTCTTAAGCCCTGTGCTGACAAGTGGGATGTGAAGGATGGTGCAGTGGCTTTGTTTTAGGTGGTGGCCCAAGGAGGTGCCACACATGCTTCAGCAGAGACCTCCCTTGGCCTGTATGAGTGTTCCATGTGCAGCAGCTTGTGCTGTTGTACCCACGTCTGGGTGACACTAAACCAGGTTGCTACAGCTCTCCTGGAATTCAGAAGAGCTGGGGGAGGTGGCTGTGTGTGAACAGCTTAATGGGAGGCTGAAAGGAAGAGAGCCTGAGAGGTGCCCAAAGACCATAGGTGTGGCTGGTCCCGAGTGGCCTCTGTAGTGTTTATCTGAGGAAACAGCACTCCATGAAGGGTTATGGGCTGTCACCATGTGCTGACTTCATGCTCCATCCTTTAAGCCCTACATGTGCCTTCATGTGCCTGCCCCTAAGGTGGCACTGCCAGTGGCTTGGTCAGTCAGGGCCCAGGTGAGCACTGCAGCCCTCAGTCCATGCCTGAGCTCAGCCAGGGTATGGGTGCTGGGGGGCAGCAGGGTGCAGCCTCACCTTTGGCCAAGCCTGGCCAGCCCCTCCCACCAGACACAGGCACTGGCAATCCAAGAGGTTGTGAGACATGCAACATCCAGTCTCTGAAGGTACCTGCCACAGGTACCATCACCTGCCGTGATGCCCTTGCAACTCCTCTTCCAGTGCCAGTGTCCCTGGAGCTGTGGGCTCGACAGCTCTGAAACCTTAGCCTAAGGCACAGGGCAGTTGTTGCTGGGGCTGAGGTGCCTGTTCTTATGGGGGGGTCCAGATCAGAAAGGTGGAGGAGCAGCAATGTTGGGGCCTTGCCCTGATTGCCTTGGCAAGCCTTTTCCAGTGCCAGTGTTCCTGGAGCTCTGGGCTCTTTGGCCTTCTCAACCCTAAGCCTAACCCTAGCCCTTAACCCAGATCTGAGGAGCAATTTCTGAGCAACTTTTTTATTGTGATCTGACTCTTGATCTTTCTTCACAGACCCCAGCAGAGGTTTAGTGAGGATGGAAGCTGTCGCCCTGTGGCTCTCCTCCTTTGTTCCCCAGCCTGGCGTGTTACCTTGCGATCTGCTCAGTTGACCTGGTTTCTCTGTGCTTGCTCAGTCAATGGTCCTGTTACACAGACTGGGTTTTATTTGATTTGAGCTCGGGCTCCTGCCTTAGGCAGGGATCTCTGCTTGTGCCTCTTGCAGGCTTCTGGTTTGCCCTCGGAGGAGCTATTCTGGAGAGATGCAGAGCAATATCCCAGCCTGCTGCCAAGGACACGCATCCAAGGGCAGCATCCAAAGCCTGAACATGGACAGAACAATTCTGTTCAACCCAAGAGCTGTTATCAGTGCTGGAAAAGGTGGGCCTTGGGCTCTGAGTGGAAAGCCAGAGCTGGGATGGATCCAAGGATCATCACTGCCTTTGCCAGTGGCTGGCCTGGCTGCCATCCCTGGTGCTTGGGCTGCTGTTCTCTGCTGGACACAGAGGAGGTGTGTTGCTGTGGACATACTGATGTGCCTGGGCTTGCACGGAGGTAGGGAACACTTGTGCACATGGATGTCTGGCCCACTCCTGGAGTGCATATCCTGCTGCACTGGTGCTCAGAATGTTCCAGCATGTGGGAACCAGTATTGTGGGGAATGACCTTTGAATGCAGCTTGCCTGGAGCTCCTCTGTGCTTCTAGTCTTCCAGAGAAGCCATTCTGATGCATGAAAGGGGACAGCTGCTCCCTCTGTGTCCTGAATATCCTTGTGTGACAAAGCTGGCAGATGGTGCCTTTTTGAGAAGTTCAGATACCAATAGCCTGGCCACCTCTCATCCTGGAAAAAACATGGATCCAGTCAGGACTGCTGCTGGAGACTGCTGACTCCACTGGGTGGTGAACGCCCTGTGCCCTTCATCCTCCTGGTGCTCATCCATCCGCTGATATAACTCAGAAGGTTTGAGGAGGTGCCTCGACAGAGGTTGGTCCTTGCCCTGAGCCATGTTCTCCCCAGTCACCTCCTTGAAGAGAGCTTTGTGCTGTGGTTGGGCCCTGTGAAGACGCTGTCCCTGCAGGGAGACACTTCCTGCCTTTGTCTTCACACAGGTGGTTTCAGAAGCACTGTGGCTGTGAGTGCATGTGGCAAGAGGGCAAAGCATCCATCCCTTCCAGGGACCACCTTCTCCTGAGTCATTCGACCTCTGGGAAAGCTCAGTGAGCTCCTGGTTGGCAGATTGGAGCCTGGAGCTTGGAAGGTTGTTAGAAAGGGGCAGTTTAGGAGAAGGTGGCAGCTGTCACCCTCCATCCTGGTGGATGCTGGCCACAGGGACCCAGGCTGCTGGCTGAGAGCAGCTCTGCCTCTCCCACACCATCTTTCCTGAGACTCAAATGAGGCCAAGCTGAGCCAACAGTGAGAAATCCTGAGTCCAGGGAAGTTGTGCAGCATGTCATGGGACACAGGAGCACTTCCTGGTCCAACACCTTCCTGGATGAGTGGAGTGGTTGATGTGCTCAGTCCTGTTGCTCCAAGGAGGTCACCTGGTGTCCACCTCTTGTCCTTGCTTTGGGACAGCAGTTTTGTCACTTCAGCAGAACACCTGGGGCATTTCTGTTCTGCAAAAGCCCTTCCTTCAGCATCCTGCCATGGGCACCAGCATCCATCCTCCAGAGAGCAGCCTGCAGCGGGCACTAGCATCCATCTCCATCAGCTCCCCCTGCAGACTCCCAGCGCAAGGTGATGGAGCTGGGCTGACTGCCCAGTGCTGGGAAGGGTACACTTGACCATAGACCACTCACCAGCTATCTTCAGGCTGATATACATCCCCATGAAGCACCTTGGGACATAGGGAGAGGTCATGGATCCTCAACCCTGGAAGGCTGGAAGTATGGGGAGATGCTACTGCTTCGTGCCGGGAGGGGTGTCCTGCTCACGCAGGGGAAGCCACACAGGAGAAGCACCGTGCTGGGGAGCGACGCCCTCTCCTCCCTTTCCTCCCGGCGGGGCCGGTGGGCCGTGGGCACCGTCGCTTTCATTTCGCTTCTCTTGCTCAGGCGGTAAATCTCGCCTGACGGGGCAGGAAGAGGCACCGGGAGGGGGAGGAGGCACCGAGGCGGCGGCGCTGCCGGTTGGTAACCTCAGCGCTTCCTCCCGGCAGGGTGCCTTTCCCGCGGCGCCCAAGGATGCTGCCCTGACACCCGCATCCCCGGGCAGGTGACCCCGCGGTCCCAACCATGGCTGCGTCCCCCGGAGGGATCCCCGCTGAGCTGCAAGGTAAGCATCGCCCGCCGCCGCCGGGCACCGCTGCCACATGGGAACCACCCGAACGGGGCCTGCTTGGCAGAGTCACTTCTGGGTCCCTCAGCTGCCACAGCTGAGGTTCAGGGGGGGCCCATGCAGCGTCTGGAGGTTCCTGTTGTCCGCAAAACTCATTTGCTTGAGGATGAACCTTGGACCAAGAGCATCCCCAGATGACCTGGCTCCTCAAGGATGGGATTCTGCGCAGCTCAAGCTGCCAGATTTGTGGGTGCAGCTTGGTGCTGCTCAGTCCCGTGGGCTTGGGTTCCTCTGGCTGGATGGGGGTTCCCAGCAGCTCCCCAGGAAGGTGTAGGCTGCAGCTCAGCATGAGGGCGTGTGAAGTACCACTGCTCACAGCCTTCTCTTGGCTGACTGAAAGACCAAAAGGCCACAGAGATCTCGGGGCCCTTCAGCCTCATCAGCCCCACTGAGGCTTGCAGTGAGGTGGGAAGGAGCTGGGTCACCACATCCCCACAGCCTCAGGTCCTGGCTCTACCAGGGTGGGTCCCTGGGGACTCATGGCTCAAGGCACTGGACCCATAGGGCTTGATGTCATTGTGACAGGCTTGTTTGCTCTGCACACTGATGGACAGCTGTGGTTTTGGTCCTGTTTCTCCCAGTGAGGCATGGAGTAAGGAAGGCACAGAGGTGGTGCTCAAGGCAGGAGTGATGCTCACACGGGCCCACTGACTGTGGGAGTGACCGGTCTGTGAACTTGGGGAGGCTGGCATGTGTGACCACCCTGGCTGCTCTGTGGAGAGGAAGGACTTGGGTGACCAGCTGCTCCCTAGTGGTAAATTTGGAAAGGAAGGAAGAGAAATCAGGATCCTCTTATCACTCAGTGCCAGCTCCCAGTGGGTGAGGCAGCATGGGCAGAGAGAACCAGAACCCCAAAGCCCTGTGCCTGGTTGAAGCTGTGGCAAAAGATGGGGAGGTGCATCACCCGAGCAGCGGAGACCCACAGGTGGTGAAGTGTGAGGCTTGTCTGAGAGCAACCAGGGTCTGATTGTCAGGTGTGGAGGGAGAGAAGATGATTCAGGTGGGGACAGTATCCCCAAGAGCAGCAGGGTGCATGGGAGAGGACCAAGGTGACTTCAGCCACCTAATATCATGTGGACGCTGGTCTTTTCAGAGGGCATCACCACCTTCCTGGGGACAAAGAAGGTGCTCCTGGTGCTGAGCATCCAGCTGCAGGTGAAATCCAAGTATGATGACTTTATCTTGGTATGTGTAGAATCTGGCCTGGTTCCTGCTTTCCTGGATTCCCCAGGAAGGTGTTTTATGGCTGCAGTGAGGGACGAGGGTGGCTCCCATGTCACCATGGTCCCTTGTCACACCTTGCCTAGGTCCTGACACCCTGGCGAGCCTATGTGCTGCCTGTGATGCTGCCAGTGAGAGTAAGTGTGGGGACCCCATGCCATGGTACAGCCCTGGGGTTCCTGGGGGTCTTGGGGCACTGGGGGGAGTGACCCATGGGGCCACTGGGTCTGGGAAGCCCTCAAGAGCAGGATGAGAGAGATGGGGGAAGGGGAGGGAGTCTTGTTTGGGGGCTGGTGAAGGGTGAGGCCAAGGCCAAGCACAGGCATTTCCCTTGAGGCATGGGAAAGTGTGGGAGTTGGGGGGAACCCTTGATTTCCTTTCTCCATCAGCACTGGGGTTGATCCTGCTCCTCTCACCCACAGGTTCACAGCAGCTTCAGCTTCCTGGAGGTGAGGGAGATGACGGTCCAAGAGCCCAGTGTGGTGAGTGGCACCAGCAACTGGGACAAACCCAACCTGGGCATTACACCCTCTTCTGCCCACTCCCCCGTGGCAAACCCTGGTCTGGAGCCCACCATAGGATCTGGGAGTGTTCTGGTCCCCCACCGCACACTGAGGGTCACCAGTGTTGACCCTCATCAGGGATGTTGCCCTGGAGCTGGAGGTGCAGGGAGGCACCCAGGGGTGCTGGGTGAGTGCCTGCCCTTCTCCCCCTCTGGTATCCATGGACAGTGTGTGGCCATGGCACCTCCCACTCAGCAGGGACAAGGTGACAAATGGCTGCAGGCTTACCAAGGTGAAGACAAATTTAGCAGGAGGGTGTTTTAAACCCTGTTAATCCTCTTAGAGAGGGGCGGGCACATAGGGCAGATGTGGCAGTGGGAACCATGGAGGAGAGGAATTGGATATCCAGGCCTGGATGTATTGGCCGAAAGAGAGCAGTGGTCCTGGTTAACCTCTTGTCTGGTCCTTTCTAAGGTCCTGTCTGGCTTTTTCTTGTTAAAGCATCATCAGGAACCATGGTCTCAGCCTCACACGGGGTTTCTGCTGCTCAGCAGGCTGCGTGGCTGGGCTCCAGGGGAGAACTGAAGGAGCTGGGCAGAGACAGAGGGGTGCAGAAAGCTGAAACCTCAGGGTGGAGGGGGGCGAGACATCTGGCTGGGCTATGGAAAGCCCAGGGATTGTTAATGTGCAGGCAGTCCCACGCTCTCCTGCCTCCACAGCCCTGGGCACTGGCGGAAGCGCCGTCCTCGCGATGCCAGCAGATAATTGTCATCCTGCTCCCACGCCTCAATCAGCGTGTAATTAAATCAGGGAGCGTGTTGCCATGGGATTTTTTTGTTTTTTTTTTTGATAGGAACCATAAGCTAAAAAAGCCCTAAACCTCGATTAAATAAATTCAGGGAGGAAACCTCCATCCTCCAGCTGCAGCTGCTGCAGGCAGAGGCAAGGGTGTTCTCACCTCACTGCATCGGGCTGCCTCTGCATCAGCTTAAGCTGTATTTTCAGGAGGTTTAGGCCTCTATTCTGGCACACTAATGTATTTTATCCTAAATTTCTGGTGCTTGCAGCATTCCCTGTGCTTATGGTGCTCTGGCTGGGTTGGCAGTGAGGAGCTGATGGCTGTCACCGTTGTGTCTGGGGGCTTGGGGACGCTGTGTGCTGCCAGCTCACTCAGGCATCTCTCGTCCTTTGGACCCTGCAGGTTGTCATGGAAACAGATGCAGCGTCTTACGCCTTCCGGTTCATGTCCTTGGATGATTTGGAGCAAGTTGTTATCCATGTCACCATGTCACTTAAGAAGGTCTTTCCAGACTCAACGCTTGGGTAAGGCTCCTGAGGGGTGGTTGTGTAGGAACCAGAGCAAAGCCCAGAAAAGCCCCAGATTGTTGAACTGTGGAATGGTTTGGGTTGGAAGGAACCTTAAAGATCATCTTGTTCCAACCCACCTGCCATGAGCCAGGACACCTGCAGCTAGAAAATCCCACATACAGCATGGGTCTACAACAGTGCTTTTAGCAGGAGAGAAACACATGGATGGAGGCGAGACCCTGTTCCCTGACTGAATATTTCTGGCCACCCTACACACAAGGGTTGTAGCTAAGCAGGAAGAGGAGGGGATGCTCTTCTCCTGGCCCACCCTGACACCCCTCTGCTCCCTCCCTAGGACGCTCCTCAAGAACTCCCCCCCCAGCCTGTACGAGAGGATCCAGCAGGTCACAGACTCACTGGAGGAAATGCTGCAGAGCAACCCTGGGCCGTGTGGTAAGGGTCATTATTAACATAACCTCCCTCAGCCAGGACCAGGAGGTTTGGAGCACCCTGGGGACCATTCCACTGCATCCAGCATCCATCAACAGCAGCTCTGCTGACAGCCTCCCCCTTGCCAGCAGGGTACCTGTGATGGCTTTGGTCAGATGGGGCCCTGCTGCTGGGGTCTGCTGTCCAGCAGCCCACCCCATCCCATGGGGCAGGAGCAGGTTTGAGGGGATGGACAGCAGGACAGCAGGCAATATTGCTCAGAATCGACCTGCAAGGACCTGTAGCTCTGCATGCTTCTACCCACCTCATATGGCACCACTGCAGAGCCAGGAGCCTTTCCTGTAACCTGGTCTGGAGCAGGATACCTCCATTATCACCACAGCAATGTGCCTTGCCTGGTATCCACATGGATCAAAGCAATCCACAGCCCCTATCTGGGGGCTGACAGTAGCTCTCTCTCCCCTTTGCGGAGGGAAGGGGGAGCCCTCAGCATCCCTTCTGAGTCCCTGTCATCCTTCTCCTGTTTCCCACTCTCCCCAGAGCTCTCCTCTGTGTTCCTGTGGGAAGGTCTGCCCCCAAAAGTGCCTTCTCTTTGCAGGGGGGTTTTCAGAGACCTACGCTGCTCTGTGTGATTACAACGGCTTTGCCTTCCGTGAGGAGATCCAGTGGGTAAGCAGGTCCAAACCATGGATGGAGCAGTGGTACCGTGTCACTTGGTGGGCAGGGAAGCAGGATGCTTGTGGGGCTGCTGGGGCTGGGACAGCCCAAATCTGGGAACTGCAGTTTTCCTGGCTTGAGTGCCCCCTGCTCCTTGGTGGGCTGGAATCAAAGTGCACGTGGGAGTGGGTTGCCTTGGACCAGGTTGTTTCCCAGACTGTGACAGAAGGGGAGCCCCTGGAAATCTGGGACCTTTGCTGGATGTCCTAGTAGAGGAGAATCCTGCTGGGAACTAGCCACAGACTCACTCTCCCCCCTTCCTCAGGACACTGATCCCAGCTCACTTCTCCCCACACACTCACTCCCACCAGCCTGGGGTGTGTTGCCTTCTGACCATTCCCTGCAGAAGTTGTCCAAGACTCACCAATCTGTCCTACCAGGACATGTCCTCTGCCAGCCAGAGCATTAGGGAAGGTTTTAGGCTTCAGGTTTAGGCAAGGGACTCCCTAGAAGAGGCTCCCCAAGGGCTCAGCTCCCTCCAGCAGCACCAGGCACCTGAGCCCTTCCCAGGACCCAGTGCTGATCCATGTGTCCATCCTTCTGGGAAGGATGTGGACAATATTTACCACAGCCAGGACTGCCGGGAATTCAACCTGCTGGACTTCAGCCACCTGGAGAGCAGGTGAGTCCCCCAGCCATGTTGCCTGCAGTGTTCCATGTGCCAGCACTCATCCTCATTCTCTCTCCCTCCTGGGGGGCCCAACATGCTCTTCTGCCCACTTTAGAAGCATTTATATCTTACACGCCCCAGGGATGCCACATCTGCAGCCTGACACTTCCCCTCACCAAACGCTCTGAGCCCTGTCCCATGGGGCAGCAGCTGAGAGTCCAGGCAGCCTCTCTGTTCATTTTTAACTCTTAGATCAGCCTGGGAGCTGTTTATGGGGCTGAAAACCCAATGTCATGGCAACTTCTTGCAGCTCGTGGCTGTCAGGTGTTTCCCTATGCAAAGCAGCCAGTGCAGCTTTCCACCCTGAAACTTGCACTGCTCCCTACCACCCCCCCAGATATCTGTTATAGCCTTGTTATCACCTGATTATAACCTGATAGCGGGGCTGTGAGCTCCAGCTGTGCCTGGAGTTCTCCCTGTGGGGCTCAGCCACGTCTCCATCCCCAGAAAGACAGAGCAAGAGCTCAGCTCTCAGGGGAGGCAACTGCCAGGCTGGGCTGCAGTGAGTCAAAGTTCTGGGTGGAGTGTTTTGGGGAACAGAGGATCTGTGTTCAGCTGGCCAAAGGAGACCGTTTTAGAGATTTCTTTGGACGAGGAAGTAAAAAAGAAACTTGTTTCCACTCAAGCAAAACCTGTGGTGTTGTTCACATGAGAGCTCAGAGTTAAAAAGAATTCAAAACCCCGAGGTTTAGATAGAAGCATGCAAATATTTCGATTAATTTTGTTTTCCCCAAGGGAATAATCTGGGGAAGATGATCTGTACCTGTGGGTTGCTTTAAACCCACAATCCCCAGTCCTGGTCTGTTGAACATTGTGTTGGGGCACATTGAGGCTGGGTGTCTTGGAGCATCCCAGGGGTGAGTTGGTTGGAGCACCTTGGGTTTGGATGTGTTGGGGCACCATGGGATCCTGGGTGTCTCGGGGCACTCCAGGTATCCTGGGGCTGGATGTCTTGGGACACGCCCTGGTTGGGTGTTTTGGGTCACCCATTTGGGACTAGCCTTGGTCCATCCTGGCCCTCGACTCCCCCATCCCTGTCACCCTGCAGGGATGTGGCGCTGAGTGTGGCTGCTTTGTCCTTCAACCTGTGGTTCACCAAGCTCTCCTGCAAGGATTTCAGGCTGGTGAGTGCTGGTGCTGTGGCTGTGGGTGCATGGAGGTGCCCAGGTTCCCAGAAAGGCTTTCTTTTTCCCTGCCAGAATCAGGAGATTTCAGAGCAGCTGCTCTACATGCTCAGCAAATCAGTGGCATTGGAGGAGCTGGTGCTGGAGAACAGTGGGTTGAAAGCGTAAGTGAAGGTGTTGCAAGGCAAAGATGAGCAGGATCTTGGCAGCCTGGTGGTTCTTCCCTCAGTGCATGGAGCAGGAAGGTCCATGCGTGGACCCTTGTGCCAGGGGTTGATGGCTCCATCCCCTCCACACTGGGAAGCTCACTGGGGGCAGAGACTCCCAAAGCCTGGAAGGCCAGTGAATAACACCCACCCCTGGAGATGCTCTGTTTCCTTCTGGCTGCTCAGATGGAGCCAGGTCTGCCACACAGGCAGGAGCTGGTGGCATGTCCCTGTAAGACTACAGGGTTGGTGGCTGTGTTTCCTGGAAGTGTCCAAGCATTGCTCAGATGGGTGACCCTTCTCCCCACAGTGACTTTGTGCAGAGGATGGCCCAGGCACTCAGCAGCCATCCCAATTCCATCCTGCACACCATCAACCTCGCTGGCAACCAGCTGGAAGACAGAGGTACTCAAACTCGGGGCTGGGATGAGTCTATACTCACAAAAAATGATGGTCAACTCCAGATACTACCAGCAGCTGCCTCCTGTCCTGGATGCTGCAGCTCAGGGTGGGATGGACACCCAGCTGTGCTGGCATAGCCATTCAGAACTCTCTGCTCTCATCAGGGGTCACTGCCTTCAGTCGGTACATGGAGAAGAGTTCCAAGGGTCTGCAGAGCCTCAGCTTGGCCAGGACAATGCTCACAGCCAAAGGTAGAGCCCAGATGCCTTTGCCCCACTCCACAAAAGGAGTCACTGGAGGGGCTGCAGGGACACCCTGGCAAGGGCACCTTCATGGATGCCATGTCCTGCTGCCCAGCTGGAGGGAAGTTCCCTTGCTCTGCTCCATGGCTCTCCCCAGTGCAGGGAGCCTATAGCCATCCATCTCCCACTCTCTTCGAGCAGGGATGAGCACGTTATGCAAGGCCCTCACAGACAACAAGGCCATTGGATTCTCCCTGCGGCACCTGGACCTCTCTGGAAACCCTGGCACCCTGGCTGGGGATGACATCAGTGTGAGTATGCATGCTGTCATGGGGGGTGACATCACTCAGACTGTCCTCGGTGTGGTTTGGGTGGCTTTGGTCTCCTCTGGTCTGTGCCCTGCCCTGCAGCACCCCAGGGATGGGGATGTCATGGCTGAACACCCCAAGCCTGCCTGGGAGCATCTGGGGACACCCTGGGGACATCCCCCTGCATCTCCTTGTGGGAGTGTGGGAGATGCCATCTGGAGCAAGGATGTATCCCATGAGAGAATGGGTTCCTGCGTGCAGTATTCACCCCTGTGCTCACCAGGAGGGAGGGGAGAGGCTGGAACTGGGATTCCAGGCTGCAGGGTGCCGGGAGGGGGGTGGGATTCAGGGGCAAAGCTGCTGAGCCCCCTCTGCTCACAGAACCTGCAGAGCCTCCTCCGCCATTGCCACTCGCTCTCCCACCTTAGCCTGGCTGGCACAGACTGTCCTTTGGATGCTGTGAGTACCATGCAGGGGGTCCTGGCAGTGAGCCCTGCCCTGTGTCCCCCTCCATCCCCGGGCTGTGTGAGGGGCTGCAGTGCCTCTGGGTCCTCCTCCACATGGCTCACATCCCCACCCTGGCAGCTCTTTGGAGCCCTGGTCCACGGATCCCACACCAGCCTCATCCACCTGGATCTCTCCAAAAACGTGTACTCCCACAAGTAAGCCCTGGGATGGTGTGAGGGGGGCGGGGTACCCAGGGGGTGTGGTACCTGGGGGGTGGGGTACCCAAGGGTGGGGCTGGTTCTGGGTTGCAGCTGTTGCCATGTTGTGCTCATCCTTTTCAGGAGGGTGAAAAGCGTCTCCCCTGACATCAAGGAGTTTTTCAGCCAGGCCTGCTCCCTCAGGCACGTCTCCCTGGCAGGCACCAAGCTGCCAGCTGACGTCGTAAGGGGTGATTGGGCTGCGGGGGATGGGTTTGGGGTGAGCATAGCCTGGGGAGACCTTGGTCAGGGCTGGTGGGGAGAGGGATGGAAGGGGCTGTGAGAGCAGAGCCCTGGAAGAGATGCCTTCTCCAGCATCCCACTCCCACTGCCTGGACTGTTGGGGGTGTGCCCCATGGCAGGTGGTGGTGCCCGCATTTCATGCACTGATGGGGTGGCTTTGGTGACTTTTCCAGGGCATTGCTGCAAGGGCTGGCAGACAACAGTCACATCAGTGACCTGCACCTGGATCTTAGCAGCTGTGAGGTGAGGGCCCAGCAGCCATGGGCACCACCCCTCCAGCCAGGGGGTCCCACTGTGGCAGTGTGGGAAGGTCTGTGCCCTGTCTGACCTCCCCCACAGGAGGATCTCTTTTGCAGAGCTCGCTGCCTCCCCTTGTACTGATGTCTTGTTATTTCTTCCAAGCTGAGATCAGTGGGGGCCCAGGTCATCCAGGATCTCATCCCTGATGCCAGCTCCATCAGTCACCTGGACTTGTCTGATAATGGTAGGTTGCTTTTTCCCAGCCTGGATGAACATCTCCTCCATCTCCTGGACCTTCATGTCCAGTCACCCAGGGGTGATTTCTTTATGCCCTCCTGCCTCAAGACTTGCCCAAATTTCTCATTTCACATCTTGCTTGGTACAGTCCTCTTCAGTTCACTGAATCTGAAGTGGTCTCCTGTCGCTGGTTCATGGTTTGAGGCACTGAAAGGGTTTCCCTGGGCAGAAACTCTTCCCACCTCTCTGCAGGGGTTTGTAGCCTCTGCTGCCAGCCTTGTCCTGCTGTGGCCTCTGAAGCCATGGACAAGTGATCCTAATCATCACAAACATCACTGCTTGTTGTTAATTTCACCTAGAAGGTCCTAAACTTTCAAACAGCCTTGCCAAGGTCTCACAGCCAACCGTGCAACTCCTCAGTAGCCAAATGGCTCTGGGAAAGCTGATGTGGTTTGGAGTCCTTCAGGACACTAATGCTCCCAAAGCTCATGCTCTCACCCAAAATCTCCAGTCAACCTTTGCCAAAATATGCTTCTATTTTTGGCTTTCCCAGTAGAGCATCTCTATGCAGGAGGGACATAGGTGGGTGTTGGTGCCTCGTGCCCTTGGCTGGTTGAGCTGCTGTGTGAGCAGATCCCTGCCCATGCCTCTGCCTGATTTCCCTGGTGATGGTGTAGCCAGGAGGATGGGAGTGCAGGCAGCTGCCTGAAGCTGAACTCCCCCCATGCTGTCCAGGGTGGTAGGTGGGTGATGGGGGCACATCCCTGAGGGATGGCAGAAAGCAAGTGCCATCTCCAGCTCCCTTAGTGCCCCCGTGGCTCAGCAGAGCCTTGGCACCCCAGTATCAGGTGTGCCCACAGTGTCCTCCTTCCCTGAGGTCATTTCTCAGGGACTCCAGCTCTGCACAGGTCTTCAGTCTCCTTGGGGAAGCCAGAAAGGGAGGAAGGTGCTCAGAAACTTCTCTAGGCCTCTCCAGCATCCCACTGTGTCAGCTTGGTGGCTCTGCAGGCTCTCCAGTGAGGGACCACCCTGGTGCCACCTCCATGGATTTGCTGGACCATCTTGGTGGGTGTCTCCCATTTCCTGCAGGCTTTGACCCCGACATGGTGACACTGGTGCTCTCCATTGGCAGAAGCAAATCCATTAGGCACGTCTCCCTGGGGAAAAACTTCAACATCAAATCCAAGTGAGTGCAAAGCAAGCAGCACCCAGGCTTGGAGCCATCCTGGAATGGTGCACCCACCTTGAGTCTCTCTCCCATCAAAAGCCCATGGGCTGGTAGGAATTGCCTGCCCATCCTGGCTGCTCCAAAGGGGAGGGTCACCATTGCCAGCACCTGGTGCAGTGTCAGAGATGAATCATAGCCCAGGCAAGAGTGGGAGGGAGGACAGAGCTCTGCCAGCTGCCTCTGTGGCCCCAGGGCATGCACAAGTGACCCCCTCATACACTACCTCTCCTACAGGGAAGGTCTGTTGGATGTCCTGCACCGCATTGTCCAGCTCACCCAGGAGGAGGATTGTGTAAGTCCAGCTTGCCCTCAGCCACCACAACATCCCATCCATGCTCCTGGTCACCCTCAGCCACCACTCTGCCACCACCAGTCTCCATGCCAGGATGCCATCCAGGCATGGAGACTGGTGCCTCCTGCACAGGCTGGGAGCAATCCTCCCTCTCTCCCACTGCCATTCAAGTCCTTCTGCTTTTATTTTTTCCTCAGTCTGAAGCAGAAGCTCAGACAGAGAAGTGGGAGCTGTTCCCGTTCATCTGGGAAAATGGGAGCCTGTGTCTGGCTAAAGGCATGGAGGAGACACTTGGTGTAACCTGGATTCAGCACAGCTTTCCCAGAAAACCTCTCTTTTCTCCTCGCTGCCTGCCAGGCATCTGAGCTAAATCCAGCCTGTTACCTAAGCACTCATTGCCCTCCTCTTTCTTGGGGTTCTCCCCAAAACCAGCACCAGCCCAGAGGCTGCTGGTCAGGGATGGAGGCTATGTCTGAAGAGTAATGTGGACCTTGACATGTCCTGGCCACCTGTCCCCCTCCTTGTCCCTTTTCTAGCCCCTGCAGTCACTGTCTGTGGCTGAATCACGCCTCAAACTGGGAACCAACGTCCTGCTGAGTGCCCTGGGCAGTAACACCAGCCTCATCTCCCTGGACATCAGTGGCAACGCCATGGGGGACACGGGGGCCAAGATGCTCGCCAAGGCCCTGCAGATCAACACCAAGCTCAGGTAGCAGCAGCTCTGTAGCAAACACCCTGTGTGTGACCCTGTGCAGGGTGGCCCTGATGTGATGGTTGTGATGCTGATGCCATCAGAGGAGGCTTGTCATGGCTCCTGATGGCCATGGATGTGGTCCTGGACCACTCCCAGTACATGGTCGGATGCTATGACTGCATTTTGCACCCATGGCAATCATCTGGCAGTGCTGGCAGTGGACATGTGAAGGACAAGAGAGCAGCTCAATCCCTGCCCTGGCGCTTGCCACGTCTTTTCCAGGCTCCTGCACAGCCCAGCATGCTGTAGACAGACCTTTATGGTCACTGTCCTCACCTCATGCTCTGCCATCAGTTCCTAAACCACCGTTTTTGACCACATTGTGTGCACAAAGCCAAAGCAGGGGTGTCTGCAGAGGACAGGGGATGGTGCTCAGCCAGGGCTGTGCCTTTGGGAGATGCCTGTCCCTGCCCACAGGATGGTGTCTGAATGTGTCCTCCCAGCCCTTCCCTCCCTCCAGGCACCCACCTAATTCATAGCTCCTTGCAAAGGCCCAGTTTGGGGTTTGGATACTGAAAATTGTAATTTTAATCCTGCTTAGGCTCTCTGATGCCTGGGGTCACCCTTGGGCTGACTCTTGCTGGCACCCACCTCAGGGCAGGGCTCACCCAGTTCCTTCTTTTTGCAGGACTGTGATTTGGGACAGGAACAACACGACTGCCCATGGGCTCCTAGAGGTGGCTCAAGCTTTGGAGAGGTAAGGAAGGAGGCTCTTGGTCCTCCTGGCTTGTTACCACCATGCAAAAGAGCCTCTGCCACCAGCATGTCACTGTCCCCAGGGCCTTTTTTCCCCTTGAATGGCAAGGCCATCACGCAGTTTCATACGTGTCCCAAGGGAGCTTGTCCACAGCTCTGGCCTTGCAGCCAGAAAAGCAACCTGACACCCATTTGGTGATGACACCCCCGTTTCCAACCTCAGGGACTCCCCTGGGCTCTGCAAGGCCAGCACAGCCTCATGTCACCCAAGGTGCCCCCAGTGAGCACGGGGGGGATCTGCTGGTGGTGGTGGTGATGTGTTGCTCCTCTCCTCCCTGCCCGTGACAGGTGGGTAGAGTTTGTTCACCTGCTGAGCACACCCACCACCCTGTCTGGTGTTTGGCTGTGCAGATCTCTGGAGGTCTGAAGTAGGAGGGGTGCATGGAGAGCCTGGGCAGGTGGTCACTGCCACCCCACCAGGGTCTGCTGAGGGACAGAGCTTGGCCATCCCTGCCTCCAGGGCTGGACCTCAGGACAATGTCCAGGCTGCTGCTGGGTGGGCTCTGGGCCTGTGCCAGGTCTGTGGGGACATGAAGAGGGTGGATGAACCCTGGGTGCAGCAGCACCTGCTCACCCCACTCTGCCTCACAGGAATTACACGCTCAAGTCGATGCCGCTGCCGATGAGCGACGTGGCGCAGGCCTATCGCAGCAGCCCCGGGAGGACGGAGGAGGCCGTGCACAAGGTGAGGGGATGTGGGCTGGGGAGTGCAGGGCCGGCTGCCACCATCACTGCTCACGGCCTCTTGCCTTTGCAGCTCCAGTCCTGCCTGATGAGAAACCAGCTGCGGCAAACGCTGCCGGCACAGACCTTCCGGCTGCAGCAGGGCATCCTCACCACCTCTTCTGAACAGGTGTGATGGACAGATTACTGCGTGGGGCTGCTCCTGCCCTGCCCAAACGACCCTGGCTTGCTCATGTGAGCTCTTGCAAGCAGCAAAACACCCTTTTAACCTTTCCTGAGTGGAAGGAAGAGCAGATTGGAGGGATGGAATGGGTTGCTCAGAGAAGTTGTGGATGCCAGATCTCTGGAAGTGTTCAAGCCCAGGTTGGGCTTGGAGCAAGCTGGTCCAGTGGAAGGTGTCCCTGACCATGGCAGGGGGGTTGGAAGGAGAAGATCCCTTCCAACCCAAACGGTTTCATGGTTCTATGGTGAGGGTGGGGGCGGATGGAAAGCAGATCTCCTGGAATCCTGCTGATTGCATCCATGCATTTCATGCATACGCACTGCTGAGATAACTTGCTGCTGTGCCAACTTATACAGTGTGTTCCTGCCCCCTGTACACTCCTGCCAGCAAATCCCTGCTGAGTGGCATCCCTGGTTATTAAGCAGGAATGCTCTCGGAGGCTGTACCCTGCCTGTGCCCCCTCCAAGCACACCCTTCTCTGGGAAAGTCACAGCAAGGAGGGGAACTGGCAGTGCTGCTCCACATGACACAGCCTCTCTGTGTTCCAGATGGTGAATGAGATCTGCCTGAGTGTGCAGAAACACGTCGACATCCTCAGCACCTGCACGGGCAGGGAGGTGGAGACGGACATCCTCGGTGCTGAGGAGGCCATCAGGAATGCCAACCTCTCTGTCAGTGTGAGTCCACAGTGTGGGAAACCCCCTCAGCTCACCCAGCATCCACTCGGGATCGAAGCAGGGCATTGATTCCTTAATGACATCATTAACCAGCAGTCAGGGAATTCCAGAATGTCGATGCAACAGACACTACTGAACACTTGCAAACAGTGAGAAAATTAAAGAACAGCTGAGCTGCGCTGAATTCCCTTTCTAGAACAAAGATCAGTATGTTCTTAGTCCCCTTGCCCCAGAGACACACAGCTGTGTGCACACCCCTCTTCCTCTGGTACCCCATGCTCACATGTCCCTCCTTGGGAGAGATGGGTGCTCCAGCTTTGAGAGCATCCTCCAACCCACAGATGCCCACACTGGTGAGAAACCTCCCTGAATCCCTGAGGGGTCCCTCCCTGGGGCCCCTTCATCCCACCCCAGCAATGAGAACAGTGGGCCATCAGCCCATGACCAATGCCTCATGTTGGCTTGGCAGCTCCTGGCTCTGTCAGACCTGGTTTGATCCTCCTGGTCTTGCTTCTGTCTCCCCACTCCCTTTTTCTCCTCCTCCTCTACTTCTCTTCAAACTCTCTGGCTCCCCCCTGGTTACTAAATCTGGCAGAGATAGGATTTAAGACACTATTGATGTTGGAAATGTGGTGAAAGTGTTGGTCAAGGGTCTTCCTGATGCAGGTAGCAGTGGAGTGGGGTGCAAGAGGGGAAGGAGAGTCAGTGGGTGCTGGGGAGAAATTGAGGGGACACAGACATTTGCATCCTCATCCAGTGAGGGACAAGGATGTCCAAACCTGGCCCAGCAAAGCCAGAAGATCACTGGGTCTCCCCAGCTGATGTGGGTGGTGCTCTTCCATGGGGCGGCCATGGACACAGGCTGTGCATGCAAATATGGGAAGATGAGGTGATGTGGGATGATTCACACCATCTCCCTTCCCGTGTCAGATCCTGCCCCTCTTGTATGAGGCAGGAAACACCCCCTACCAGAATGGCAAGCTGCAGCACAAGCTGGAGTGTCTCACGGAGGAAGCATCGCAGACCTGCAGCCGGGAAATCCAGGTGGGCACCCATGGGCAGCCCAGGGGCTTTGTCAGCCTTGGCCCAAGGATAAGAGGGATGGTGTCTACTGAAAACAGTGTGAATCCTGAGAGAAAAAAACCTGAAACCTTCCTTTCCTGCCCAAACTTCAGGCAATCATGCAGGCAGTGCTGGACACGGCACACGGCCTGTGCCCAGCTGTGGTGCAGAAGAGCGGGGTCAGGAATCAGCTGGTCAGCGCCATGTCCGAGCGGATCTGCCTCCAGGACCACCTCAGCCTCAGTGCTGTCCTGGACCAGATGGTCACTGATGTCTTCAGCAAGCTGAAGTGGGTGATGTGCTGTTCTTCCTTCTCGCTCAGTCACTGGCACTGACCCTTGGGGCCACAGTAGCATTCTGGGGGCTCTCTACCAACTTCTCCTCTGACCACATTGTCATAGAGGTGTGCTGGGTCCTGCTGCTGTTTTTCCAGCTGTGGCTTTGCTTCCTGCTTGGATCCACTTTGGATGAGTCTCTAGAGTGCCGGGGAAACCCATGTTCCTGCAGGCACATCCCCTTGGCCAGCCCTGACCATCAACAATGGGATGCATTTGGCATTCTCCATCCCAGCCCACGTCTATTCCCATTCCTACTCTGGCAGCACAAACCCAGAAAGCCACAGCACAGGGGCATGTCTTGGGAGCCCCTTTGTGAGCCACAGCCAAGCATCCATCTCCTCAGCAAAGCCCTCCTGGGGAGGTGGCCCCATGGCTTGCAGGGTTGGTGGATGCTGAGAGCCCTCTTTCTGCCCCCAGTGAAATCAAGCTGTCCATCACAGCTGCCGTAGCCGACTGCATCGTGGATGCCGTGCTGGGAGACCTGACCATCGCCCAGTGCAAACTGGTGAGTGTTGGGGGCTGCCAGCACCTGCCCGATGGGGATGTGGGGCTGGGATGCAGGATGGGGGTCTGGGTACCCCAGCATTGTCCTGGTACCTGGACGCCAATGCTGTGATCATGGATTTGCAGTCTGGGAAGCAGGACAATTCCCACCCAGGCTGCTTTTCCTCCCAGGTAATCCTCTCCCAGTGTGGTCACAGCAACATTAACACCCTGAGCAAAGTCCCGACGCTGCTGCCGTGTGGTGGGGGGTGCTGGGGTGACACTCCTGCAGCAAGGCAGCTGTGCTGGGCTGGACACCGGCTAATCAGGCCTAAATCCGCTCACAAATCCCAGCCGTGGGTAGCGAGCAGAGCAGCACAGAGCACACAGGGCAGCCGAGCACGCTTCAGACCCTGGGATAATTTAAGCGCTTCCTAATGGTTTTAGGCAGAGAGCCTCTCCAAGCAGGGGCTCGACCTCCTGGTGCTGCTGCCGGAGTCGGCTGAGGACGATGCCACGGCGCTGGCAAGGGGCAGGAGCCCTCCAGACCTCGCTGCAGAGGAGGTAGGTCCGGACCCGCTGCCGCCGCGTGATGCCGTGATGCCCGCGGTACAACCGCCCTTTATCCGCCTTACCGGATGATGCCGGGCTTAAAGCCACAGCCTCTCTGGGTGCACGCACCCCCCGGCATCCCCCCAGGGCAGTGCTAAGGCAATTAGTGCTGAGAAATGGGACCATTAACCTGCCAAGCCATGTTGCTGGCACCGGGAATGTGTCCTTGTGGAGGCCTGGCTGCTTGTACCTTGTCCTGCTGTTGCTGCTTTGGGACCTGGGATCCAGTGTAGTGCATGGTTCTGGATGGGGAAGTATCCAATCCAGCACCATGGGTAGTTTTGGAGCTGGAACAAGATGAAGGGGTGCCGTCCTGGCAGCCTAGGGGTGATGGAGGGATTGCACCCATCACTGGGCAAGGCTCCAGCTGCCATGGGATGCCTCTTGGCACTGCCAGAGTTTCCATGCCAGAGCTGCCACCATCCCTCTCTCTCTGCAGTACAAGATGGCCCTGCGGAGGAGAAACAAGCATTTCAGGAGCATTCGGCCCACACCGACTGTGAGAAGTAAGGTCACCGTGGAACTGTTCCTCTGCTGCAGCTCAGTGGGTGCCTCCACGGGGCATGGCAGGGGCAGGGGGCTCACAGCAGCAACCTGGGAGCCCCATGGTCAGAGCCCCCCATGGTCATGGGCTGAGGGCAGCAGGATCTGGACCCTTCAGAGAGCCTTTCCCTGTGCTGTGGTTGGGGCCTGTGGGGGAAGCTCACCTTTACCTTGCTCACCTTACCTTGCTGGTTTGGGGCCTTAGCTGGCTCAGTGCCCTTGGGCAGTGGAGAAAATGCCCTGAACTCCCTCCCCACAGAGCCAGCCAGGGGTTGGAGGTTTGTCTGTGATTGTGGGTGCCATGGTATCTGTCGCAGCCATCCCAGGGTCCACCCTGGAGATAGACATCACCCACTCAGCCAACAACCTTGGGGAGAAGACACTGCCCATGGGTTTTCCTTGGGGCTGCTGTTGCCCCCAGAGCCCTGCATGCCTGGGAGGGGAGTGAATCTCAGGGGGGCACAATGATCAGCCGATGGGTGACTCTGCTCTGGCTAAAGCAGAGCTCATGCAGACTCCAGCACTCAGCCCCCCTGTGTCCCCAGGAGATCCCTGAGCCCCGCAGCACCCTGCCACCCATCCAGAGGGTACTTGAGGGGGTGAGAAGCTGCCTGCAGAGCAAAACGGGTGTGTTTGTGAGTGCTGCTCGCCGGGCCAGCGCTGGCAGAATTCGTGCCGTACCACGGCTGCAGGTCTCAGGGCCGGTTGCGGGGCTCGGCTCGGCCCCTGCCTGAGCATCTCCCCGCCAGCATCATCCCCTGCACGCAAACCTCCAGCGGCGGTGGCAGGATCCATCCCGGGCTGCGCCGCAAAGCCGCCACGCACGCTCCTGGCGGGCACGGCCACGCTCCCCTCCCCGCGGCGGAGCCAGTGCCCCGCTGACCCTCCACGCGTGGGCGTCGGTGATGATGATGGTGATGATGATGATGATGGGGAGGCCTGGCGAGGGCGGGTGTCAACAGGGACCCTCTCGCCTCTCGTAGGTGTCTCGGAGCTGGAGCCGGCAGCGGGTCGAGACGCCAGCGGGCTCCGAGCTCACCGGGCGCCGCCGTCACTCAGCCCCGCCGCGCCGCCGGCACGCCCTGCCTCCACAAAGGATGCTGAGCCTGCG